>SJYV01017901.1:121270-137530 GCA_006410875.1 Neotragus pygmaeus
TTTTTGAGATTGCATCCAAGTACTGCATTTCAGACTCTTTTGTTGACCATGATGGCTACTCCATTTCTTCTGAGGGATTCCTGCCCGCAGTAGTAGATATAATGGTCATCTGAGTTAAATTCACCCATTCCAGTCCATTTTAGTTTGCTGACTCCTAGAATGTCAACGTTCACCCTTGCCATCTCTTGTTTGACCACTTCCAATTTGCCTTGATTCATGGACCTGACATTCCAGGTTCCTATGCAATAGTGCTCTTTACAGCATTGGATCTTGCTTCTATCACCAGTCACATGCACAACTGGGTATTGTTTTTGCTTTGGCTCCATCCCTTCATCCTTTCTGGAGTTATTTCTCCACTGATCTCCAGTAGCATATTGGGCACCTAATGACCTGGGGAGTTCCTCTTTTGGTATCCTATCATTTTGCCTTTTCTTACTGTTCATGGGGTTATCAAGGCAAGTGAAGTGGCTTGCCATTCCCTTCTCCAGTAGACCACATTCTGTCAGACCTCTCCACCATGACCTGCTCGTCTTGGGTTGCCCCACGGGCATGGGTTGGTTTCATTGAGTTAGACAAGGCTGTAGTCCTAGTGTGATTAGATTGACTAGTTTTCTGTGAGTATGGTTTCAGTGTGTCTGTCCTCTGATGCCCTCTTGCAACACCTGCCATCTTACTTGAGTTTCTCTTACCTTGGGCGTGGGATATCTCTTCACAGCTGCTCCAGCAAAGCACAGCCACTGCTCCTTACCTTGGACCAGGGATATCTCCTTACCCATGCTCCTCTAGGCCCTCCTGCACACCACTCCTAGTGTTGCTCCTCTCTGCCTCCAGCCCTGACCTCTGGCATGGGTAGCTCCTCCCAGCTGCCACCCCTGACCTCAGACGCCAGGGTGTCTCCTTCCGGCCGCCGCCACTGACCTCGGACACAGGGCAGCTCCTCCCGGCCGTTCCTGCGCCGTCGCAGCCTGGCACTCTAGGCTGCTGCCCCTGACCTTGGACATGAGGTAGCTACTCTCCGCTGGCTTCGCCGGCCAGCTCTCGCAGCCGCCTGCGCTTAGTGCACCGGCCGGCTCTCACAGCTGCATACTGTGCATCAAAATCCTAACAGGATTTTGGAGAACATACAAAGCGATTCTAAAATTAATTAGAATGAAGAAACATGTGAAAACAGCCAGGAAATTTTTGAAAAGTAAGAGGAAAGAGGAAAATCTTGCCTTATCAGACGCTATTAGAAAACTTCATGTATTAGCTCCATGGCTGCAGGCTCTTGTGTTCACAACCACACCCAAAACACAGAAGAGTGCCTGAGCAGTCAGTGCTGTTGTTGGCTGAATGGATGAAAGAATGACTAAGCTTCTTTAGGTGCAAATGTAGATAACCGTTCATTTTCCAGTGATACAGAGGATGGGACAATACAAAACAAAGTATCAGTGCTGAAGAAGCACTGATTCTGAAGTTGAAGTTTCTGGATTTGAATCCTGATTCCATTACTTGCCAGCTGAAAGGCCTTGCTTAAATTCCTTAACTTCTTATTGGCCTTGGTTTCTTTATCTCTAAACTAGGGATGACAGCGGTACTTGCCTCATACAGTTGAGAGTAATTCTATTATCCAACTAAAGCCTGTGAAGGACACCTAGCATGGAATAGTTCTCAGGCAATTGGTAGAATAAAGAAATGAAGGATGAAAATTTTGGGCTTCCCAGGTGGCACTAGTTGTAAAGAACCTGCCTGCCAGTGCAGGAGATGTAAGAGATGTGAGTTTGATCCCTGTGTTGGGAACATTCTCTGGAGGAGGGCATGGCAACCCACTCCAGTATTCTTGCCTGACGGGCTAGAGTCCATAGGGTCTCAAAGAGTCAGACATGACTGAAGCAACTTAGCACACTCACACAGCCTTTTTCAAAGGTCAGCGATACAGCATCTTAAATCTAAACATCTGCTTTCATGTGAATGACCTAATATACTAGTCTCAAAGTTCTTTTACTGCCTTTTGTTCCAACTATGCGCCCGTAAACCACTTTACCAACCTATTTACATCGTCTCAACCAAACCTATTGTCACTTCAATTTAATTCTCTCTGGAACCTTATATAACAATCTCTGTCCACTCAGATGTATTAATTTCTGCCCGTAACCTTATAGTCTTTCACCATGTTCACTCTTTTATACCCACTCCAACTGTTCCTTCACTTTTCCTAGCATCTTAAACCTCTCCCTTTCTTTCAGCCCCTCACTACCTCATGGGTTTGCTTCTTCCTTATCGGACTTAGATACAACATCTTGTCAGTGTGGGTGTTTGTACTCAGTTGTTCAGTCACGTCCAACTCTTTGGGACCCCATGGATTGCAGCCAAACAGGCTCCCCTGTCCATGGGATTTCCCAGGCAAAGAAACTGGAATGAGTTGCCATTTCCGCCTCCAAAAGATCTTCCTCACCCAGGGATCAAACCCTCATCTCCTGGGTGTCCTGCTTTGGCAGGCGGATTCTTTATCACTGAGCTACCTGGGAAAGTCTCTTGTCAGTACAACAATTTTATTTTCCTCTGTATTTCTTTTGCACTTGTCATGAAAATACTATAACTGGACAGCTGAAGGGCAAAATTCCTAATGTCAGCGCAGATTTACTGGGTCTCCAACCTCAATTTGCCTTTTGGTAGCACATAGTCATTGCTTTAACATATCCTTCTTCAATCCCTAGCATGTTGCAGTTTGTGTTAAGTATTCTAAGCTTCTTCGTTTCTCAAATTTTCTTAAACATTTTGATTCATTTCTCAATTTCCTAAAGTTTGTAGTCAAGTAGTTTTTTCAAGAAGGACTTAAAGGCATTATATTTTCTGAATTATTTCATACTTGAGAATGTCTGCTTCTACTTGAAAAATATCTTGACTGTATATAATATTCTTAGGTTCTTTCCTTCAGAACTTCATTGTTTCTATCATTGAATATTTGTTTACAGAAATTGATGCCAGCCTAATTTTTCTCTCTTGGACATTTTTGTTATTGTGTGTGGATGCTTAAAATTACATAACTTCATGATATGCCTTGATGTTGAAAATCTGCCTTCAACTTTTCCTGCTATCCTTAATGCTAAATGTTTGGAATCAAAATTTCCTAGAACCAATGTGTCCTGTGAATGGTAATTTCAGGTGTTGCTTCATTTGGGGGGATTTTCTTATATTTTTTTCTTTCATTTGTAGTGTTCCATGTTTCAGGGGCACCAGTTATGCTTACTGGAAAGATTGCTTATTACAGCTATCAGCTTTATTCTGACTGTTCTAATCTCTTTGTCTTTTTCACTTACATTTTCAGAAGTGATGTTACTCCAAAGCTTTATTTATATCAGCACTTCAATTTTCAGACATATCTATTCTGTTTTATATTGCTTTTAATTTATATATGAGTTTTTCATCATGGAATGTGTTCCATCTGTTCTTTGTTCCTCCCTTTCTCTTTTACTGCATTCAGTTATGCTTATCAAGCATATTTTGGTATTTTACCTTATCTCCTCTACTGAGCTATGTTTGTAGCTATACCTCACTGCATTATTTGTGTGTGTGTGTATTCTCTAACTTTAGAATCATGAAATTTGTCTGGAGAGCTTATTAAAACACATATTTCTAGTACCGATTTCAGGGTTTTTATTTAAAAAGTAGGAGATAAGAACTGAGAATCTATATTTCCAACAAGTTCCAGGATAATATATCAAGAACCAGTTTTCTAGAGAATATATTATGCATTTTTGCTGCTGCTGCTGTTAAGTCGCTTCAGTCGTGTTCGACTCTGTGCGACCCCATAGATGGCAGCCCATCAGGCTCCACCATCCCTGGGATTCTCCAGGCAAGAACACTGGAGCAGGTTGCCATTTCCTTCTCCAAAGTATGAAAGGGAAAACTGAAAGTGAGGTCGCTCAGTTGTGTCCGACTCTTAGCGACCCCATGGACTGCAGCCCACCAGGCTCCTCCGTCCATGGGATTTTCCAGGCAAGAGGACTGGAGTGGGCTGCCATTGCCTTCTCCGATTATGCATCTTTAACTTATCACAATTTACTATCAAATGATCAACCTCGCGAGCATTATAAAAAAACTGAAAAGCACAAAATTCATTTTATCCTTTACTCCTCTTTTGCTGTTGTTGACATATGTTTTACTTCTATGAATGCTAAAATTCCATTATATAGTGATTATTTTTGTTTTAAACTGTAAGAAGTTTTTAAAATTAATTTAAAATATATTACAAAAAATAATAAAAATAAAAATATATTACAGTTAATAAAAACATCTTTTATATTTACCTATGTGGTAGACAGTTCCTGGAGTGCCCATCACCATGATTCCTGTGTTTGGGTCTACATGCCCTTGTATAATCTGCTCTACTTTAGAGTGGGCAGAAAGTCTGACCTGCTTCTAACCAATAGAATATGGCAAATATAATAGGATGTCACACCCATGATTACACTGTATGAGACTCTGTCTTGTTAGCAGACTTATTCTAGAGACTCCCTTGGTGGTTATGAAGTTACTGGCCATTAGCAGTTATGTAGCAATTAACTGCAAGCTGCCTCTAAAATTTCTGGTAGTCTCTCAGAACTGTGACCAATAGCCAGCAGGAAACCAGGGTTCTCAATCTTACAACCTCAAGGAAATGAATTCCGCTAGCAACCTGAGTGATCCTGGAAGCATATTCCTTCCCAGTCAAATTTGTTGTTGTTCAGTTGCTCAGTCATGTCAGACTCTTTGCAACCTCATGGATTGCAGCACTCCAGACTTCCCTGCCCTTCACTGTCTCCTGGAGTTTGCTCAGACTCATGACCATTGAGTTGATGATGCCATCCAACCATTTCATCCTCTGTTTCCTACTTCTCCTTCTGCTTTTAATCTTTTTTAGTATCAGGATCTTTTCCAATGGTTGACTCTTCCCATCAGGTGGCCAAACTGTTGCAGCTTCAACTTAAGCATTAGTCCTCCCAGTGAATATTCAGGGTTGATTTCCCTTAGGATTGACTCGTTTGATCTCCTTGCTCTCCAAGGGACTCTCAAGAGTTTTCTTCAGCACCACAGTTTGAAAGCATCAATTCTTCGGTTCTCAGCCTTCTTTATGGTCCAACTCTCACATCTGTACATGACTACTGGAAAAACTATAGCTTTGAGTATACGGACCTTTGTCAGCAAAGTGATATCTTTGCTTTTTAATACACTGTCTACATTAGCCATAGCTTTTCTAAGTTACCAAAAGAGAAAGCAGCTTGGCTGACACCTTGACTGCTGCCTTGTGAGACCCTGAGCAGACAATGCAGTTAAACTGTACCTGGATGCCTAACTCACAGAAGCTGTGAAATAACAAATGTGCACTGTTTTGAGCTGCAAACATCTGTGATGTTACATAGAATAGAAAATGAATAAAACCTATATACTTTTCCTTTATTATGCTTTTCTTTTCTGATTAGGCTTCCTCTGATATCATTTTCCCTCTGCCAGAACTTCCTTCAACATTTCTTGTAGTCCAGGACAGTTGGAGGTTAAAACTTCTATTTTTGTCTGTTTGAAAATGTTTTTATTGAGTTTGATTTCTGGAGCATATTTCCATTGGCTATAGACTTACAGGTTAACAATATATTTTTCCTTCAGCATTTAAAAACATTCATTGCCTTTTGGGAGCCATTGCCAGCTATCAGTCAAGGAGTAGGCATACTGTAAAATATATGCTACTATAGAAAAATAGATAACTAACATAGTCCGACTGTAGTATAGTACAGGGAACTCTATTCATTACTCTGCAATGGCCTATACAAGAAAATAATCTAAAAGAGAGCGGATATATATGTGTGTGTGTGTGTGTGTGTGTGTGTATATATATATATATATATACACATACATACCTGAAACTAACACAACATTGTAAATCAACTGTATTTTGATAAGAATTATTAAAAATAATAATTTAAAAAGTATAGCTGAAGAAAATAAGGTTGTAAGTCCCACTTAAAAATATGTCTTTCAAAATTAATTCTAAAGAGGACATTTTATACTATACTAAAACAGTTAGCTGACATCACTAATTTTATTTCTCAAGGGTCTAAGCCTAACTAAGATTTCTGTATTAAACTTCAATTTAAAAAAAAAATCTCACTTTTGCATTCTATACCCTCTCAGCTTGCTTTTTAACAGAAGTTTAAGAAATCATTTTGAATTATGTTACTGATTTGCTTCATTAACAAATAAACAACAAATAAATTTATTTAAGACAGGAGATACACACAAAAAATAGGTACTATATTTTTATAAAACTCATATATGAATTATGGTCAGAGTGGAAGTTATTGATTGAATATTAATAGCAACGTAAATTTATTATCAAATTAAAGTGAACTTATGGTTTAGAGAAGAGTATGAACAGATAAAAAGAGAAAAAAGACAGGAAAATGTATATTATTAGGAACTGAAGAATATAGGAATGAGAGGGAATAAAAAGCTTTTTTGTTTTTTTTTTTGTTTTTTTGTTTTTTTTTGATGTTTGTCATTCAGTCAGTACTTAAAAGGGGTCCTAGGAGCATATTCTATTCACTTGAAATCAACAACAAAATACTGTGTGATAAGAAAGTAAGGTATAATTGAAAGAGTTTGAGTTTGTTTCTGAACTTTTAAAGTTATTTACTTTATTATTTTATTAAATTTTAAAAACACTTGGATTTATCCACCTTCAAAAAAATGAAAGACAACATTCCAGAACTTGGGAACGTAAATCTACCAGATGATATAGAAATTAAATTTTACCATGTTCAGAAATTGGGGAGCTCTTTTAATATATGATAAAAAGTATTTGCATTTACAGAATTCTTGGGTCCTCCTCACCTGTATGTTTTAGTAAATAGCACATGGGAATTCACTTCATCTCTTGGTTTCCTTTTCTGACTTAAAAATAGATGGAAGTGACTGAATCTGTTACAGTATATTCTTGAGATATTTAACATCAGTGTTTTTGTTTGAACAAGGACCTGAACCTTATCAAATTAACATGTTCATTCCTTACAATCTAAGATACATATCTGCAATTTAGAGGAACCGAGTGAGACCACTGCATGAAATAAAATCAGTTTTTCTTCATAAGGCTACATCTAACATCTCCTTGTAATTATGTTCAAAATGACTGGGTTAGGACATGTTGCAGGAACTCTGAAAATGATACTAAATTGGGGAAATGTTTATTTTTACCTGGTAAAGCAGAAGTTCCAAGCTTATAGCACCAACACTGCTCATTATTCCTAGCAGACCTCTGCTTTGACCACAGACCTCTGCTTTGACCACAGACCTCAGTAATTCCATAAATCATTTTTGTTTCCTTAAGATTTGATGATTATACCCAAAGGAGCATTACTAGAAGAGGATAAGATTATAGGTTGTTCTTTCATTTCCTAATTTGGAGTCTACAAACTCAGCATTTAAGAAGTCAGATAGTTCTTACTGCTGGCATTAAGAGACAGTGATGCCTGATTAGGATTACTCAGGCTAAATGGTGAAGATCATCCTTAATGCGGATAATTTAAAGATAAGAAATATGTAGCCTTAATTTAGTGAAATCCCTTTAAAAGGAGTATATAATATTCTCTTTGCATTACTATATAGTGTTCCACAGATTTATACATCAATATTTACCTCAACACACAAAAATAATGTGATTGATTTTCAAATATTATAATATTCTGAAGATATGTTATTTTGCTGTCTTTTTAAGGGTATTCATATGCTTACATATGGGGTGAATTAATTAATTACTTATATCAGAGAAAAGACCTTAACAAAGTTGATTTAAGTGCTTGCTGCTATAAATTGATTCTCTTTTATTTTTTTAAACCAATAAATTGCTTTTATTGCCTTCAAGAAGCAGCCATGTATGTACTTTTAAATTTTATGTAGTTGTTACAGAGAAAATGAGCCTAACAGGGCCAGAATTAACAGTACATTAATGTGCTCAATTTTCCTATGGCTTCCTTGGTCAGGTCTTTTATTTTACCCTGTTTAAATCAGGAGCAATTTCACCTCAGTAAAGGCTTTGAAATTTACTCTGGAGTCTATACCATTACTGGCTTAGTACTGAATCATTTATGTATTGAACTCTGCCTATTTCACTTTTCTAGTGAATTGTGCGTTTCTCTCGTGTTATCAAGAAAGAAAGTGAAAGTATTAGTCACTCAGTCACGTCCAGCTCTTTGTGAACCCATGGGCTATAGCCCACCAGGATCCTCCATCCATGGGATTTCCCAGGCAAGAATGCTAGATTGGGTTGCCATTTTCTTCTCCAGAAGATCTTCCTGACCCAGGGATCTAACCTGAGTCTCTTTCATTGCAGGCAGATTCTTTACTGTCTGAGCCACCAGAAGTTAAGTTCTTTTTTTTACCCTCTGAGCATTTAAAAATGACATTTTTCTTTTATTTTTTTAATTTAAATTTATTTATTTTAATTGGAGGCTAATTACTTTACAATATAGTATTGGTTTTGCCATACATCAACATGAATCCACCACGGGTGTACACGTGTTCCCCATCCTGAAACCCCCTCCCACCTCCCTTCCCATACCATCCCTCTGGGTCATCTCAGTGCACCAGCTCCAAGCATCCTGTATCCTGCATCGAACCTGGACTGGCAATTAATTTCTTATATGATATTATACATGTTTCGATGCCATTCTCCAAAATCATCCCACCCTCTCCCTCTCCCACAGAGTCCAAAAATACATCTGTGTCTCTTTTGCTGTCTCACATACAGGGTTATCATTACCATTTTTCTAAATTCAATATATTTGCATTAGTATACTGTATTGGTGTTTTTCTCTCTGGCTTACTTCACTCTGTATAATAGGCTCCAGTTTCATCCACCTCATTAGAACTGATTCAAATGTATTCTTTTTAATGGCTGAGTAATATTCCATTGTGCAGAAGCTTTTAAGTTCAATTAGGTCCCATTTGTTTATTTTTGCTTTTATTTCCAGTATTCTGGGAGGTGGGTCATAGAGGATCCTGCTGTGATTTATGTCGGAGAGTGTTTTGCCTATGTTCTCCTCTAGGAGATTTATGGTTTCTGGTCTTACATTTAGATCTTTAATCCATTTTGAGTTGATTTTTGTGAATGGTGTTAGAAAGTATTCTAGTTTCATTCTTTTACAAGTGGTTGACCAGTTTTCTCAGCACCACTTGTTAAAGAGATTGTCTTTAATCCATTGTATATTCTTGCCTCCTTTGTCGAAGGTAAGGTGTCCATAGGTGTGTGGATATATCTTTGGGCTTTCTATTTTGTTCCATTGATCTATAATTCTGTCTTTGTGCCAGTACCATACTGTCTTGATGACTGTACTTTGTAGTAGAGCCTGAAGTCAGGCAGGTTGATTCCTTCAGTTCCATTCATCTTTCTTGAGATTGCTTTGGCTATTTGAGGTTTTTTGTATTTCCATACAAGTTGTGAAATTATTTTTTCTAGCTCTGTGAAAAATACCCTTGGTATCTTGATAGGGATTGCATTGAATCTATAGATTGTTTTGGGTAGTATACTCATTTTCACTATATTGATTCTTCTGATCCATGAACATGGTATATTTCTTCATCTATTAGTGTCCTCTTTGATTTCTTTCACCAGTGTTTTATAGTTTTCAACATATACATCTTTAGTTTCTTTAGGTAGATATATTCCTAAGTATTTTATTATTTTCATTGCAACAGAAATTCCTTGCATTCCTATACACTAATAATGAGAAAATAGAAAGAGAAATTAAGGAAAATGACATTTTTAAAAGCAGAATATCTTTCAAACAGTTATACAGCTACAATCTTAGAGATATCTGTAGCTAGAATATATCATTTGGTGAATTCTATAAGAATTTTTTCTAATAACCCAAAAGTAAACTTAACAGAAAATTTCCAGTTCCAGTAATAGTTTGAAAATTACCATAATAATCCCTTTATTAAAAGAAAAGCCAACACAAAGTAAAAAGAGAGCAAGCACACTTTTAAATGCAGAGCAGAAACAAAGGTGATGCTGAACACCAGTAAGTGCACAAGCAAATGTGCTCTCTGCCTACATGCAGGATCCATTGTATTTACATCCTCCATGAAGGCAAGCACTAGGAAAACTCCACCCACCAGGCATAACTCTCTTGACTTGTATCAAGGGAACAACTGACACATGTAAAGACAGTTCACAAAACAGGAAATGCAAGTGGCCAATAAGCTTATGAAAAGATATGTAAACACCCTTTTCCCATCTTACATTTACTTTGAGCTATGCAGTAAATGTATAGCTCAAATTGTGAACAGAGTCATGGATACTATTCCAAACATACATATTGGTGCTAGTGTTAGAGAATCCACCTGTCAATGCAGGAGACACAAGAGACAAGGGTTTAATCCTGGGTCGGGAAGATCCCCTGGAGCAGGGCGTGACAACCCACTCTGGTATTCTTGCTTAGAGAATCACATAGACAGAGGAGCCTGACAGGCTACAGTCCATGGGGTCACAAAGAGTCAGACACGGCTGAAGTGACTTAGCACACAAACACGTATGGTCAAAAAAAATGCGGTATAATAAATACATTAAATTGAACCATTATATATGTTTGACTTATAACAAGAGTGATTTGATACGACTTGATCATCCAATATACCTGATGCAAAGCATTGATTAGAAGAGCACACTGACATTCAGACCCCATAATAGATCTGTTGATGCCAAGTGGTACCCCCAAGAAGCTTAGATAAAACAGAACAAGGCTCAAGCTAGTGTCTTGGGATTGGCAATATGGGGTGAAAAGCTCAGTGGACCAGAGAAGCAATGCTGGGTCTCATGGGCCTTGCTGGTCACAGATCCTATCTTAGGAGATGAGTTGCCAATAGCAGAGCTAGACGATTATTAGCAAGTCCATTCAGAGTGTGGTTTTGACAGAATGCATTCATTGGCAGGAGTGTGAGAGGCAGCAAATGCTTGTGGCTTGCTTCTGCTCTGACTGCAACATTAACTTGTCTTAACCTTTACTTGGATGAGTGCCTGAAGCTCTCCTTAGAAGAGATGCAGTTATCCTCTTGCCCTTTTTCAGTCTCTCCCTGTCACTTTGTAGTCTGGCTGCAGCAATGTCATACCTGATGACTGGTGTCTAATATGATCTCTGGCCAAGGCTGTCATTAACTGGAGAGGGTACAGTGATGTAACTCTATATGATGATCTATAGTGAACTATCCTGTGTTGCTACAACCCCCAAAGCTTTTACTGGTTCAACACTCAAGCCAAGCTGCTGTGCAGAAGGCAAAGTATCTGGTCAGAACTGGCTGGACTATGTCAGCTAAAGGATCCTCCTCTGATTGCAGGTCAGATACACCAGGTCCTGAATTCCTGAATTAAGTGAAAAACCAGGGCTCTGTCTCACTGTTTCTTTGTCTGTCTGTCCGATTGTATCTTTTTCTCTCCCTCCCTCTGAATGCTATGAGACCCTTCTTTGAGAAGAAATCTAGCTACCCAGCACCTTTCCTAGAAGCTTTTCAACGACTCTTTACTTGTGTAGGGTCCTTCGTGAGTCATTTTGGTCTGTGTGTTTCAGTTTTCACCAAAGCTGCAGTCTTTATTAACTTCTTTCCTTTGCAAGAGAATCTCACTGAATTCATTTACCTAATTTTTGTTTCTATTCATTCATGAACCCATTCCTCCATTAATCCAATAAACATCTTTAGTGTACAATATTAGATTCTGCATGCTATCATGGTTAAAAACATGGTTTCTGGAGTAAGAAACCTGAGCTTCAGTCCAGGATCATCTACTTACCTTGTTTTCAAATAAGAGCCATAGGAATAGTTCTACAGCTATGCCATGCCTGAAGCAAAGAGGACTGTTTCATATTATTGGAGGATATTTTAGCAGCATCTAAATTGACTCTCTTACTCTTCTCCAAGAAAATCACCTTGACCTGAAAACTGATAGTCTCAGATCCAATAGAGGGCTCTGTTCACACAGTGAAGTGAAAGTCACTCAGTTGTGTTCAACTCTTTGCGACCCCATGGACTATACATGTCCATGGAATTCTCCAGGCCAGAATACTGGAGTGGGGAGCCTTTCCCTTCTCCAGGGGATCTTCCCAACCCAGGGATCAAACCCATTGCAGGCAGATTCTTTACCAACTGAGCTACAAGCGAATCCCATTCCCATTCTTCTGTTCATAGAAGACATAGGAAAAAGAAATGTTACTCTTGTCCCATCTCCCCATCTATTCAAATCCAGGCTCCTCTGTCCATGGAATTCTCCAGGCAAGAATACTGGAGTGGGTTGCCATTCCCTTCCCCAGGGGATCTTTCCAACTCAGAAATCAAACCCAGGTCTCCCACATAACAGGCAGACTTTTTAACATCTAAGCCACCAGGGAAGCTTATTCAAATTATACATAGTCCAAAAGTTCTTCCTGGTGAAGTAACTAAGTTTTTTGTTTTTGTTTTTTCTACTTAGTCCTTTCAGGTTAATATTCATAACATCAACCAAACTTTCCAAAGGTCAGGCAATTCCTTTATTAAAAATATTTATTTCAAGGGTTCATTCTATAAAAATATAAAAATAACTCACTTCCCCCCAAAATTAATTAGCTCCTGTTTCTATCAAATCACAACACAGAACAGGCCTAACCAAAGGGCTTGGTCCCCTTCTGCATAGCCTTTGGGAAGAAAGCCAATAAAGATTATAAAACAACTATTTGGAAGGTAAAAAAAAAAAGAATCCTTTTCAACCTAAAGTAATGCTTCCTACTACGCTTCTTAACTAATTACAATTAAATGCACTAATGTTTGAAAATGATTTAGCAGTGTTTCATTGTTTTTGCTATTAACACTAAAGATGAAAGTTGATAGAATGGGCATCATTTTAAGCAGGATTTATTTGCACACAAACAAAGCTGGCATAGACAATAATCTCCATCATCTCTCCAAGCACACATGACCAAATTTTCAGAGATTCAAAGAATAAAAGTACATAATACACTCTGACATGAGGGACTTCAGCCTCCATCATGCTGGATTACCTCCAACATGAAGGAAAATATCCTCCATTATTTTATATATTTTCCTAAGGACAAATAGCTGATTTTCATGAACAGGCTGGTAACCCTTCAAAGCAAATTTAGTAATACACAAGGTCAGGGCTTATTGTAAGCTCCACATTTTCTTTTAATTTCTTAATCTGTTCTTCCTTTTAGACTTTCTCATGAGAATTTAGAAAATTTTCATTCCAACCATGTGGGTAGACCCTACCTTGATGATACTTTCAGTGACCTGAATGACAGCATTTATCTTCCCACCATCATCAGCTTTCAGGTCTCAGTCCAAGTGTCACTTCCTTCGCCATATTATAGTTTCATCTCTCCCCATGCTTTTCCCTTTTGTTTTATTTATCATCAATTTAATTACTTTCATATGTGGTTTATTCACACCTGTCTTCTCCACTAGATTAAAATTCTGTGAGGATAGATAGCTTCTGGGTTGGTTTTTCTTTCCTTTATGTTCTATTTGCCTATCAAAACTCCTAGAACACTACAGTCAATCAGTGAAAACTATTGAATGAATGAAAGAATGAATTTCCTCCAAATTTTTTTTCTTTCATTTTGCCTTACTACAGTCTTCCAGATATTTCCTAGTTCATATTTCTCATGGAATGGAACTATCTCATGTAACTGGCTGAATCATAATTAAACCCTTCCTCTCTTCCCATTGATGAATGTAAGAAACCAACCTTTTCCCTATTGTAACACTCCCATATGTTATATCTCAAATCAGCTCAGATAAAGTAGGTGTTATGAGTCAGCCACAATAAACACAAACCCCAAGCAGTTAAAGGCAAAGAGCTGCATTTTAGATAAATTCTGAAAAATGCTAACTTTGCTTCTAAAGTGCTAAAAATTTTGTCCTGGAATTGAGATAAATAAACACAAATCTAGGCATGACAAAGTTTGCATAGTATTGGAATGTTTTTTAAAAATCAATTCTAATATTTAGAATTAAATTATCAGTAGAGATTTTATAAATAATATGAAAGAAACAATAGATCATTGAGATTTGAATTTTTGGTTTAGATTAGTAGGGATGACTATGAAGGTCACCAGAATGTATTCACTTATAATTTGGGTAAGAATGTCTACCTTTAATGGTAGTTTTTAAAATATAAGTTTATTTACTTATTTATTTTTGGCTGTGCTGTCTTGGTTGCTCTGTGGACTTTCTCTAGTTGCAGCTAGAGGGGCTACTCTCTAGTTGTGGTACCTGCTTCTCTTTGCAGTGGCTTCTGTTACTGCAGAGCACAGGCTCTGGGGTGCATGGGCTTCAGTAGTCACAGCTCCCAGGCTCTAGAGCACAAGCTCAATAGTTGTGGGGCACGGGCTTAGTTGCTCTGCAACATGTAGGATCTCCTCAGATCAAGGATCAATCCTGTGTCTCATGCATTGGCGGGTGGATTCTTTACCACTGAGCCACCAGGGAAGCTTCTTGATGGTGCTTTGAGAAATAAATATATACAAACACCTAGCTTTCAAAGCAGGCATTCAAGGTACTTCTCTACTGAAAGGTCTAATTCTCCAATCAGTGTCTTTATTTCAGTTAATGAAATCTGTATCTGATTTCTTGAAACTATGATGATCTTCAGTTATTCCACAGCCAGGTATAGGTCTAGTCAGTAGACCATTTGCATAGTCTTAGAATTAAACAGCAATTCTTCCATCTAGTAACCTTACATGTTTCTGATTATTTAAATAGTCTTTCATGCACACAGTTTAACATGACAGTACTTAGGAAAAAAGGAACAACCATTCCTCTCAACTACTGGTGCCTCCTCTATGTGGGCATCAACACAGGGGTAATGCCAAGGGGCCTGCCCTTTTCTTCTATGCCCTATCCTTAAATTCCCCATGGTTCTACTCATATGAGGCTGTTATCTATGGCTGACTTGTATGAAAGGCTTGAAGACATTGAAAGACATTGAAAGAGAACATATAGAATAATTAGGAACAGGGTCCAACTTAATATTAAATATGTAACATCTCTGATATTCAGACCCTTCACCCATCTTTGCAACTGGGAATTTGAATAAGTAGGCTTTTCCTTCTGAGTCCTCCAATCTCTTCCCTGGGCCCTCTCCCTCTGCCCTTTTCTCCCTTTGTCCTCTTTTCTCCCTAGATGCCTATAGCCAACTCTCAAGTTCTTCATATTTATCATGTAGAATAGTTTTACTTTTCACTCACTCTCCCTGAGAAAGAAGAGGTTCAGTCTGTGAGTAAAAAGCTATGAAGTGAGCCATTCTTTTTTAAAACCAACATGGCTTAGCACAGTAAGAAAATAAGTTAGTAATTTTTTCTACTAATCTGAGTTCCAAAGAATAGCAAAGAGAGATAAGAAAGCCTTCCTCAGTGATCAGTGCAAAGAAATAGAGGAAAACAACAGAACAGGAAAGACTAGAGATCTCTTCAAGAAAATTAGAGATACCAAGGGAACATTTCATGCAAAGATGGGCTCAATAAGGGACAGAAATGGTATGGGCCTAACAAAAGCAAAAGATATTAAGAAGAGATGGCAAGAATACATAGAAGAACTGTACAAAAAAGATCTTCATGATCCAGATAGTAACGATGGTGATCATTCACCTAGAGCCAGGCTTCCTGGAATGTGAAGTCAAGTGGGCTTTCAGAAGCATCACTATGAACAAAGCTAGTGGAGGTGATGGAATTCCAGTTGAGTTATTTCAAATCCTTAAAGATGATGCTGGGAAGTCCTGCACTCAATATGCCAGCAAATTTGGAAAACTCAGCAGTGGCCACAGGACTGGAAAATGTCAGTTTTCATTCCAATCCCAAAGAAAGGCAATGCCAAAGAATGCTCAAACTACTGCACAATTGCACTCATCTCACATGCTAGTAAAGTAATGCTCAAAATTCTCCAAGCCAGGCTTCAGCAATATGTGAACTGTAAACTTCCAGATGTTCAAGCTGGTTTAAAAAAGGCAGGGGGACCAGAGATTAAATTGCCAACATCCCCTGGATCATCAAAAAAGCAAGAGAGTTCCAGAAAAACATCTATTTCTGCTTTATTGACTATGCCAAAGCCTTTGACTGTGTGGATCACAATAAACTGTGGAAAATTCTTAAAGAGACTGGAATACCAGACCACCTGACCTGCCTCTTGAGAAATCTGTATGCAGGTCAGGAAGCAACAATTAGAACTGGAGATGGAACAACAGATTGGTTCCAAATAGGAAAAGGAGTA
>SJYV01017901.1:140547-167817 GCA_006410875.1 Neotragus pygmaeus
GTGATCCAGACTTTGCAAGGAGCAAGCTGAGTTACAGAGGCAGAAGGAGCAAGAGGTTATGTAAAAAGAAATAACGATAACCTCAGATATGCAGATGACACCACCCTTATGGCAGAAAGCAAAGAGGAACTAAAGAACCTCTTGATGAAAGTGAAAGAGGAGAGTAAAAAAGTTGGTTTAAAACTCAACATTCAAAATACTAAGACCATAGCTTCTGGTCCCATCATTTCATGGCAAATACATGGGGCAACAGTGGAAGACTTTATTTGTGGGGGCTCTAAAATCACTGCAAATGGTGACTGCAGCAATGAAATTAAAAGATGCTTACTCCTTGAAAGGAGTAACTTTCCTTGAACAGCATATTAAAAAACAGAGACATACTTTGCCAACAAAGGTCCATCTAGTCAAGGCTATGATTTTTCCAGTAGTCATGTATGGATGTGAGAGTTGGACTATAAAGAAAGCTGAGCATGGAAGAATTGGTACCCTTGAACTGTGGTGTTGGAGAAGACTCTTGAGAGTCCCTTGGACTGCAAGGAGATCCAACCAGACCATCCTGAAGGAGATCAGTGGAAGGACTGATGTTGAAGCTGAAACTCAATTGCTTTGGCCACGTGATGCAGAGCTGACTCATTTGAAAAGACACTGATGCTGGGAAAGATTGAAGCCAGGAGAAGGGGACAACAGAGGATGAAATGGTTGGATGGCATCACCAACTCAATGGAGATGAGTTGAGTAAACTCTGGCAGTTGGTGATGGACCGGGAGGCCTGGAGTGCTGTGTTCCATGGGATCACGAAGAGTCGGACACGACTGAGCGACTGAACTGAATTGAATTGTTTTCCTGTTGCAATTGGATAGAAATTAACAACAATAATATCAACTTCCAAAGTAACTACAGGCCTCTTGGCAAATAATATTTTTGATTGTTAAACAGGTATTTCTTTTTCCTTGACGTATAATCTGATGCAAAACCTAAACTTGTAAAAGCCCTAAAAGAAGAGGAAGGAAAACTGATAAAGTACAGTTCAGCCCAAATATAATGCCATCTAGCTACCAAATAAATTATTCATCGTAGCTATTTATATGGTGTAATTCTTATACTTACCTGACAATGTGCTGACGAGTTCTTTCTACTATATTTTCCTCAGTCAACTTATTCAAATTCAAATTTGAGAAAAAAGTGAGGGAACAGTGGATTCTCTCTTCTTAGAAAGTATTTTGATTATGTTTGTTATTCTAGGTTGTAGATTAAAATATTACATTATTATAATAACAGGAAGGAGAGTCTCATCTATGTGGCTCCTTTAAAGGATGAGTATAAATGTAATTAGGGGACAAACTGGGTCATGCAAACCTGCTTTATTATTTCATAAATCACTGACTCACAGGCCTGGCAGAGACCTTGAGAGTCACACCACCAATCTCAGCAAGACGACATTACATATAACAGACCATCAATCCTACTTTTATTGTCCCATCTCACTGAGAACTTCCCACATTTTTCCTTTTAACTCATGCTAGTGTAATAATCCTGAATATTACAATAGTCTTCCCTAATGAATAGCTGAAATTTTCTTGTTGCTTTCTTACCTTCTTATATGAGCCCAGAGAAGTCTGGATAATTAGCTCTTCATTTTCTCCAATTAGAACTTATTTTATTTTCTTCCTGGTTTTAAAAACCTTTCACGGTGGTAGTATAGTTAAGTACATTGGCTCAAATCCTGCTTCCACAACTTACTATCTGTGTCACCTTGGAGAAATTTTTAAACTCCTCTGCTTTCATAATCAATAACACTGAGGTAACAACAGTACCTACTGATTAGGGTTCTTCAGTCAGTTCAGTCGCTCAGTCGTGTCTGACTCCTTGACTCACCCCATGAATTGCAGCATGCCAGGCCTCCCTGTCCATCACCAACTCCCGGAGTTCACTCAGACTCATGTCCATCGAGTCAGTGATGCCATCCAGCCATCTCATCCTCTGTCGTCCCCTTCTCCTCCTGCCCCTAATCCCTCCCAGCATCAGAGTCTTTTCCAATGAGTCAATTCTTCACTTGAGGTGGCCAAAGTATTGGAGTTTCAGCTTCAACATTAGTCCTTCCAATGAACACCCAGGACTGATCTCCTTTAGGATGGACTGGTTGTACCTCCTTGCAGTCCAAGGGACTCCCAAGTGTCCTCTCCAACACCACAGTTCAAAAGCATCAATTCTTTGGTGCTCAGCTTTCTTCACAGTCCAACTCTCACATCCATACATGACCACTGGAAAAACCATAGACTTGACTAGACGGACCTTTGTTAGCAAAGTAACATCTCTGCTTTTTATATTAGGGTCCTTACGAGGGTGAAACTAAATGAGTTAATATTTGTAAATCCTTTGAATAAATATTGAGTGTGCTTCATCATTCAGTCGTGTCCAACTCTTTGCAACCCCATGGATTATAGGCCCTCTGTCCATAGGATTCTCCAGGCAAGAATACAAGAGTCGGTAGCCATTCCCTTCTCTAGGGGATCTTCCCAACCCAGGAACTGAACACTTGGTCTCCTACATTGGCAGGAGTATTCTTTACAATCTGAGACATCAGGGAAACCCAAATACTGTATTATAAAAATGTTTGTTAAAAAATTAAAAGCACATTTAAAAATAAAATCTATAAAATACAACAACAAAAAGAAATCACCAATAACTCCACTCTAGAGATAACTACATTTTGATGTTTTCTTCTGTCTTATGTATATATGAATAACATCGATAGCACACAATTGGGATGATGCTATATTTGAAAAAAGGTTCTACATGTAGAACTTCTTTACTTAATGTTATTTTATGGGCATTTCTCCATATCCTTAAAAACTTCTGAAAATCATGTTTAGGGATTTTACAGTGATCCATTTTATGGGCTTACCCTATCTCAGAAATCCCCCTATTAGAGAGCTATGAGATTGTTTTCAATATTTCATTGTTTTAGTTAATGCAGTGATAAATTCTTTATAAATAATTATATCTATCTCTTTGAATATTTCTACTCAACTTGTCTTGAAATGATATTCTGAAGACTCCATTTCTATTGGAAGTAAATGATTCTGAATATTATCTATTAAAAATTAGTGAAGTTTTCTTAAGTTATGCCTTAGCCTTTGGCTCTGCAAGTGGAAGTCATTGTTCTTTACAGTTCCTTGTGTCATAGTTTCCAACATTAATCCACTTTGTAGCACTCCTCTAGGGTGTTTTTCTGTTGTTGGGTTCTTTTTCTTATCCTGGTTTTCAGGATAAGAGGCAACTTTATTATAGGGCGAGATTATTTTCTTGCAAGAATGTATAAATCAGGAGAATTTATCATGTTCCTATTTATGCAAATCATGAATAATCATCAAGTGACTGGTATAGTATTGATGTTAATCTAGGGACTATGGTGGAGAAGGAAATGGCAACCCACTCCAATACTCTTCACTGGAAAATCCCATAGACAGAGGAGCCTGGTAGGCTGCAGTCCAGGGGGTCGCTGAGAGTAGACACGACTGAGCAACTTCCTTTCACTTTTCACTTTCATGCATCGGAGAAGGAAATGGCAACGCACTCCAGTGTTCTTGCCTGGAGAATCCCAGGGACAGGGGGGCCTGGTGGGCTGCTGTCTATGGGGTTGCACAAAGTCGGACACGACTGAAGCAACTTAGCAACATCAGGCAGGGACTACAGAGGTAAGTGAGGTTCATGTCCTCCCAGAGTTTAATGTCTAACTGGAGAGAAATGCCTAATCCATAAAACAGTGACCAATACAATCCATCCTGGGCCTCCCTGGTGGCTCAGATGGTAAAGAATCTGCCTACAATGTAGGAGACGCAGGTTCAATCCCTGGGTCAGAAAGATTCCCTGGAAACCCACTCCAGTATTCTTGCCATTTCCTACTCCAGGGGATCCCATAGACAGAGGAGCCTGGCAGGCTACATCCTACTGGGTCACAAAGAGTCGAACACAACTAAGTGACTAACGCTTTCACAAGGCAGCCTACATGGGTGAATTGTTGAATAGAGATACAGGTAGTAAGCGCTATGGTCATTTAAAGAAAGGAGAAATCAATGTGATGAGAGTAATCATTAATGAGGTTGGCCTTGGCAGTGAGAAGGGTAGGCATCAGGTGAAAATAACTACAGAAGTGAATGGCAGCTTAGTATAGATATAAAGAGCATGAATTTTTGTGTCAGACTTGGATGGGAAATCTCAACTCCACCATTTGCTTTAGCAAGTGTATTAACCAGTCAAACTCTAGATTTGAATCCCAGCTCTGCCACTTATAAACTGTATGACATAGCTAATAATTTGGGCAAGCTAATAGTTTCTGGATAATGCTAAATCTACCTTTGTTCATGGATAACATCAGAATAATAGAGAACCTACCTCATAGGATCATTGTGGGGATTAAATGAGCAAATATGAAAACTGGGGCATGGAAGATTTTAAGTACTCAATAGTGTTAGTTTTCATCATTAACCTATTTTAAGCATCAATTTAGTCAATCACTTGTTTGTATGATGTAATAATGATTGTCAACCATAATAGATGGGGCTTCCCAGGTAGCACAAGTGTTAAAGAATCCACCTGCCAATTCAGGAGACGCAAGAGATGTAGGTTCGATCCTGGGNCATCAATTTAGTCAATCACTTGTTTGTATGATGTAATAATGATTGTCAACCATAATAGATGGGGCTTCCCAGGTAGCACAAGTGTTAAAGAATCCACCTGCCAATTCAGGAGACGCAAGAGATGTAGGTTCGATCCTGGGAGGGGAAGATTCCTTGGAGTAGGAAATGGCAACCCACTTCAGTATTCTTGCTTGGAAAATTCATGGACAGAGGAGCCTGGAGGGCTACTGCCCATGGGATTAAAAGAGTTGGACACAAATGAGCAACTGAATATGCACACACCATAATAGACAAATATGGGTGTTTTGAGAATTGGTCAGATTTGTCATTGCAAAGGTGAAAAAGAAACTGGATCTGGAGATTTCCCCCCAAATCATGGTGCACATTTTATATTTTGAAGTAGAATCCTTGCCTCTTCTTTTAAGGTCAGTTTATTGTTAATTATAGCCCATATTCACAGACCTAGCTAGGTCTCTCTCCATTCGGGCTTGAAAGCCTAAATTTTCTCTGCCAGACCCAAAGTCAGCTGACTTTTTAAAGATCAAATTCAGCACTCTTTTCAATACATCCAAATAAAAGATGTAATTAATATTCCTAAAAATGGGAATGTTAATTAAAACAGTAACTAAATAAGAGTTAATTAAAGTACCAATTAGCCAAAGAAGTATATTAGCAACACTAAAGCAGATGAAAGGATTTAGAAAAATAAAAACTCTGAGTGTGGAGGTTTTAAAATATAGGTACCTATTTCGATACTCTCTCCTTCATAAGGTGGAGCGTAGTTCCCCTTTCCTTGAATGTGGACTGGACTTACATAAAATGTGGTGGCAGGGACAGTGTTTGACTTCTGAAACTTGGCCATAGGAAACTCTGCAGCATTCTATTTAGTATCATTTTCTTTGGGGGACTCCAGCAGTAACCTTAAGAAGCCCTATGGAGAGGCTTGTGTGTTAAGAAACCAAGGTCTCCCACCAACAGCTAGCACATACTTGCCAGCCTCATGAGTGAGCTGTCTTGGAATTGACTCCTCCAGTCCCATTCAGGCCTTGAAGTGCTACAGCCCCAGCCAGTATCTTGATTGCAACTTTAGGGGAGGCCCTGAGCCAAAACCACATAGCTAAGCTGGTCTCAAATAATAAAAGTTTATTTTTAAGTCATTAAGTTTGGGGATAATAATTGAACATAATATAAAATGAGATACTTAATGTAATTCACTTGAGGAAAAAACAAGTCAGATACTCATAGTTAATTAGATGAGGGTTTTGGTAAGCAAAAATGAAGAAAATAATTAGAAACAGTAAATATCAATCAGGAAATTGACTGGAACCAGGTCACACATTTTGGCAGGGATTATCTAGCCTTCCATCAAAACCATTTCTTCTTTTTCCTGGATATACTGATGGACATTTCTCACTCTTTTGCAGTTAGATGTGGCAATCAGGTTGAGTGCTAACCAACTGAAATGAAAGTCTCCATGCTGTCTTTTTCCATCTGCTGGTGAAATACTGACAACCAGAGTGATCTGGGAAGTCATATGTTGAAGATGACAGAGTCCTTATCGGCATGGTTTCCTGAATAACTGGAGTAGACAGCCCCCACCATCCCCACCCCAAACCTTGCTAATGGAGGGTTTGACATCTTCACTGTAGCTTCAAAGTTCTTCTTGGGCAGTGTATTACTCAGTATTTTCCACAGAAATAGAACCAATAGAAGATAGATAAATATATTGATACAGATGTAGATATTCATAAAGAGACTTATTATGAGAGATAAACTCATGTACTTACTAAGAGGCTAAGAAGTCCCACAATCTTCTGACTGTAAACCGGAGGCCCAAAAAGCTGATAATGTAGTTCAAGTCCATACCCAAAGACCTGAGAACCAGGGGTGCTAATGCTGGGGGAGAGGAGAAAATGAATGTCCCAGCATAAGTAGAGAACAAATACATCCCTCCTCTACCTTCTTTTATACAGGCCCTCAAAGGATTGGTGGAGAAGGCAATGGCAACCCATCCCAGTACTCTTGCCTGACAAATCTCATGGATAGAGGAACCTGGTNATGAATGTCCCAGCATAAGTAGAGAACAAATACATCCCTCCTCTACCTTCTTTTATACAGGCCCTCAAAGGATTGGTGGAGAAGGCAATGGCAACCCATCCCAGTACTCTTGCCTGACAAATCTCATGGATAGAGGAACCTGGTAGGCTGCAGTCCATGGGGTCACTAGGAGTTGGACACGACTGAGTGACTTCACTTTCACTTTTCACTTTCACGCATTGGAGAAGGAAATCGCAGCCCACTCCAGTGTTCTAGCCTGGAGAATCCTAGGGACCAGGGAGCCTGGTGGGCTGCAGTCTATGGGGTCGCACAGAGTCGGACACGACTGAAGCGACTTAGCAGCAGCAGCAGCAGCAAAGGATTGGATGATGCCCACCCACATTGATGAGGGCAATCTTTACTCAGTCTCCCCATTCAAAAGCTAATCTTTTCTAGAAACATCCTTATAGACACATACAGAAATAATGCTTTACTTACTATCTGGGCATCATTTAGTTCAGTTAAGTTGACACAAAAAATTAACCATCAGCTTCATTCAGCCACCAGATTGGGTAGTGTGCAGGAGTAAAATTGTGCAGGTTCCTTAACTACTTCATCCAGGAAGTGATACACATCACTTTGCTCACATTTCATTGGTGAAAATTAGTCATTCAGCCTCACCTAAATGAAAAACATGCTGGGAAATGTAGTCCCCATTGGCCTACTGCTCTCTAGCAAAGGAAATGGGGTACGATCTTTGGTTGGGCTGCTCTGATCTGTCTCTCCTGCTTACACACAGAGCATACACAGCTCCCAAGAGGGATGATTGCAAGATCCATCTAGATACTGTTTCCAGCTCCAAGTCCAAGCCCTCCAGGGTGTGCACAGACTTCCTCATAAGGCCTGTATGTCTCTTCTTCAAGAAAAGCATAAACCAGGAAGACAAGTTATCCCTCATATATAATATACAATGGTGGTAGCAGGGACATGATGCCACATGATAATCATATTATGGATCCACAGAAATGCTGGAACTCTGTCAGGCATTATATAGCCCTTTTGTCCTTAGTGAAGTCACTCAGTCGTGTCCGACTCTTTGGGACCCCATGGACTGTAGACCACCAGGTTCCTCTTCTGGTGGATTTTCCAGGCAAGAATACAGGAGTGGGTTGCTACTTCCTTCTCCAGGAGATCTTCCTGACCCAGGGATTGAACCCGGGTCTCCCGCATTGTAGGCAGATGCTTTACCGTCTGAGCCACCAGGGAAGAAGAGGATGGTAAATTCTTTGATTAGGCTCTGTTCTGATTTCTGGAAGAAATTCACTTATCTACCATTCCCAAAAGCCCCTGTTCAAGCCTCCAGGAGTTTGTTTCTTCCTTGCCATCTCTGGCCACATCTAAAATGGATATTCATGCTATGCCCTCCTTAGGACCTGTACAAATTTTCAGACCTGCCTCCTGCGAGTACAAGTACTGGGGCCTAAGTGTTGTTATAAAGGCTCACATATTTAAGGGCTTCTTTGGCAATAAAATTCCTTCAGCAACTTAGGCTTCTGTGCTACTTGTTTCCATCAGTTTCATGTACCATTAACTAAACTCAAAATTTTCCTGCTTTCAGCCTGAATCATTTGCTGGGTTCTCAATCCCAGCTTCTCTTTTTCAGCTTAATGATGGCTCTTAAGATTAGCCAAAACAGCTATGCCCTTAATATAATCTCTGACACAAAGCTGTGTTGTTAATGAAACTTTTTCTCTCGAAGTCTCTCTCAGCCTCATCTATTACTTTTTAAAATCTAGCATCTGTCTCTCCCAATCCCCTTTTATTCTGCTTGCAATCAAATCCTGGCTTTGCCCTCTTCCTTCTCTGGTGTCCCTGATTTCTCTCCTATGGATCACTTAGAAGCAGGGGGCATAGCTGACTATGCCATTTAAATATCAAGGGAAAATAATGTTTAATTTTTGGCAATTGATCTTAACGTTCCTAATTGCTCTTAATATCATCTGTATTCCAGAGCAGTTAATTTTCCTAATTTGGCATATTGTGAGTAATTCAAACAAAATTCAAAGATAAATTCAATATAAGCACACACACACTCAGCTCTGGATGAATGGCAGTGAAGAACAGCCTTTTGCCAGAGTGCTCACTGAATAGAATCATTTAACACTATGAATGTAAAATATATATATATTTTTCAACCAAATAAAAGGATTTTGTTGGACTTTCCTATGGCAAAACTCTTCTGTTCAAAGAGATATCTGAGTTTTCTGCCACATAGCATGGGATAGTTAGAACTATTCACAATTAAGCAAAAGACAGTTTTCCAGACTGATTTTCTGTCTCATGAAGGGAAATATAATTTGCTTTCTCAGACATATCTATGATGGTTAAAAGACCTGCAAATGAATGGTTTCCACATAGTTGATGATTATGGTAAAGGAAGAAAGAGGAGAGAAAAACAAGAGGAGGGGGCTAAGAAGAGGAAAAAGAGAAGAAGGGGGAAAGGAAAAGGAGAAGAAAGAAGAGGAGGAGATTATTTATGATCATAATGATGACCCAATACAGAAGTTTGTCAGCAGCTCATGATCATGATTCCCAAGTACTTCCAAAAACCCAGGTTCTGCTGTTACAAAGCAGCACACATAAGATATTGTGGGTCCAATGAGAGAATACCTAACAGGATTCTCTCTCAGACTTTGTCTAATTTATCTTAAGTTTCATTCAGTTCAGTTGAGTCGCTCAGTTGTGTTTGACTCCTTGCAACCCCATGAATCACAGCACGCCAGGCCTCCCTGTCCATCACCAACTCCCAGAGTTCACCCAAACTCATGTCCATCGAGTCGGTGATGCCATTCAGCCATCTCATCATCTGTCATCCCCTTCTCCTCCTGCCCTCGATCCCTCCCAGCATCAAAGTCTTTTCCAATGAGTCAACTCTTCGCATGAAGTGGCCAAAGTATTGGAGTTTCAGCATCAGTCTTTCCAATGAACACCCAGGACCGATCTCCTTTAGGATGGACTGGCTGGATCTCCTTGCAGTCCAAGAGACTCTCAAGAGTCTTCTCCAACACCACAGTTCAAAAGCATCAATTCTTCAGCACTCAGCTTTCTTCACAGTCCAAATCTCACATCCATACATGACCACTGGAAAAACCATAGCCTTGACTAGACAGAACTTTGTTGGCAAAGTAATATCTCTGCTTCTAAGTTTNTACATGTGTCTCTTTCAATTCTGGTTTCCTTGGTGTGTATGCCCAGCAGTGGGATTGCTGGGTCATAAGGCAGTTCTATTTGCAATTTTTTAAGGAATCTCCACACTGTTTTCCACAGTGGCTGTACTAGTTTACATTCCCACCAACAGTGTAAGAGGGTTCCCCTTTCTCCACACCCCCTCCAGCATTTATTGCTTGCAGACTTTTGGATCGCAGCCATTCTGACTGGTGTGAAATGGTACCTCATTGTGGTTTTGATTTGCATTTCTCTGATGATGAGTGATGTTGAGCATCTTTTTACTGATAATTTCAAATGTAATTTGAAAAGACAAAATCAACATTACATATTCAGATTTAAATAAAAGTTAACACACACAATAAAACATCTTAATAGTTTTATTTTAAAATGATAATGACACACTTACTATTAACATACACGGCATCAAATGCTCTAATAAAAAGTTGAGAACCTGAATAACTTCCCTTTTTATAATATAAAAAACACATAATCAACATCAAATTATTTTTATTGTTTGGCAAGAAAGTAAAATGCAAAGCACGATGAGAACCATAAGCTCTCAGCACACTGCATAGTAACAAGCTTTCTTTGCTTTCTGGTATGACATTTATTCGGAGTCTGGCAAGGAAGCATGAAGAGGACAGTGGGAAAATAAGGCTGGCTCTTTCTGCAACACAGGAAAACTGCGAAAATGAAGGAAAGGAAAATACTGTCTGCTACCCATATTTCCTTAAAATAAAATAATCATCATGGTAAAATAATTTCTAAATATGCCACGCTTTTGTAAGCCTAAAATTGAGAGGGTAAAAAAAGTCAACTAAACATCTGCAGGAAGCTAAATAACCAAAAAAACAAATAAGCAAGAATCCATACAATTATGGCATCTCATTCCAACTTCTTCTTCATTCATGACATGTGAAAGATTTCTCTTGTCCTTAAAGTTAACATTAGGCATGCCAAGTTTCCCATAGGAAAATTATTCTAATAATAGCTTTAAACATTACAGTTTTACAATTATAAATATTCTAATAAATACATAGACTTGAGTGTACATAAACTTGCACACTAAAAACAGAAAAAATGGAGAGGTATGCTCTTAAGGGTAACCCATGGATTTTNGCTTTAAACATTACAGTTTTACAATTATAAATATTCTAATAAATACATAGACTTGAGTGTACATAAACTTGCACACTAAAAACAGAAAAAATGGAGAGGTATGCTCTTAAGGGTAACCCATGGATTTTTGAAATCAATTTTTCATATTTAAAATAGCATCTTACTTTTTACAGTGCTATTGCACGAGTCAGGCAAATTACTTCCCAAGACTTATGCCCGTACAAGTTGGAAGGAAAGACTACAGAAAACTATGGACCATAAAATTGTATAGCTGAAAATCAGCTACGAGATCGTGTTAATTCTCTTTACAAAACATTTTATACTGAGAAAAGCCAGTTAGACTTCCTTATTATTCTTTTTTATTGTAGTCATTCTTTATGCCCCATTCTGGAAAAGGTTAAACCCCAATACAGAGAACTGTAAGGCTCTTATTACTTTGTCACAGTGGAATCTAGTTGGTGGTATTAAATCTTGCTAAACAGGTGAACCATTGATGAAGGTTTTGAGTCTCTTTAGTCAGACCACATTTTTGTGGTAGCAGTTATTGCTGCAATGCAATACAACCTTTAGACTGAAAAACCTTCTCCTAACAGATGAACATTTTTCTTTAACTTTATATGAATAATCAAGGTTTTGCATGTGCCTATCACTGTACATGTGAAAGATGAAGGATAAAATGTTCAAAGGTCCTGCCTAGAACTTTGTTACAAAGAAGTAACAAAAAGTAGAACCACTTGGATTCAGACCTTTAATTCCTGATATTCTACTGACATAATTCTGACTCACTCACTTATCCTTATACCCGGCAGCAAAAGGAAGGCACAAATGAACTTGGCAGGGCAGTCTTTGTCTAAACTGGCACATCAAAGGATACGTGCCTGTACTGGGCCAGCTTGAGTCCCTAAAACAAATAAGTATGGGAGGAATGGACTCAGGTGTTTTTAGGCAGACAGTAAAGCATGTGATATTGATATCAATGCAAGTAGCTAGGCAGTAGAGCATCAAGAAGCATGGCAGTTTTGTGGGTAAAAGTACCCACAGCCACCAAGAATTTCATGGTTCCAAGTAGTCCTGTAATCCTCTAAACTATGAATCAGCTATGAAATGGGAGCCTGGAGAAAAGACATTCTTCTTATGAAAGGTCCAGTACATCATATGATATGGAGCTCCAGATGGCTGAAAAGGACACACAAGACTGCAAAGAAATCACTTCAGCTCTGCCAAAACAGTTTAAGGTGCTCTGAAAAGGAACAGTTTTTATTAAAGTCATTAAGACAGTTAAACTGGCCATTAGCAGCCTGTAGATTCCAGCAGTAATGGAGAAAACCAGCTCTCTTTCTGGTACTCACCCCTTCAGGCCTCCATGCTGAACAATGAGTTGCCTTCTTTTAAGATTAGGAAGGTGACTCTAGTTATTTAAAACCTGGTACAAAGTCAAAGTCCTAAACTATGGACCTCTGAAAAAGTAGTTTTGCTTCTCTAAGTCTAGCAATAAAAGCTCTCAGCGGTAACAACCAGCACCATGTTAAAGAGATAGGCATAGGGTCACAAATCTCCATGAAGAATCCAAGACCCACACCATAGCTATGTTCTGTTCACTATCTGTAACAGTATAAACTGATCTTGCCAAAGTACTTCTAAATAAATATATTTAGAGCCCCAAACCCTCTTTATCAGATTGGAAACAACAATGTCTAAAGTTCAGGGTCTTTTGTTACCTGTGTTACCACCACTGAAAATTCAATTAGTTTTTGTCTTGAATTCAGGCACTGACAGTATAAACTAGAGCTACCCAGCTGAACCCCTGGAGAAATAATAACTGATGAAGGCGGTTATCTGAGTCATGTTAATGCAGCCCTAGAGACACCCAGATGATGTTCTCAATTGCTTCCTTTTGGTGTAATGGTCTGCCCTCATATAAGGAGAAGGTAAAAGAGATATGCCCATATATGAGCAGATTTAAACAGTGGTAAAATAAGTTACCATATATGTGCACACGTCCGTGCTATCACTTCAATCATGTCTGATTCTGCAACGTTTTGCAACTCTATGGACTGTAGTTTACCATATACTTACTATATTTCAAATTTAAAATTTTAAGGATGAAAAGGAAGAAATATACTCTGATTTAAGTCTTTTTTCCCTGAATACTTTTTCCTAATTGGGATATAAACATGTAGGGCTTTCCTAGTGACTCAGATGGTAAAGAATCTGCCTGCAACACAGGAGATCTGGGTTCAATCCCTTGGTCAGGAAGATCCCTTGGGGAAGGAAATGGCTACTCACTCCAGTATTCTTGCCTGGAAAATTCCATGGACAGAGGAGCCTAGCAGGCTACAGTCCACAGGGTTGCAAAGAGTCAGACACAACTGAGCAACTAAGCGTGTGTGTGTGTGTGTGTGTGTGTGTGTGTATAGGAATATATAACTTGTAGATCACATTGGAACTATATATAATTTGGTAGCACTACAAGAATCATAAAATGATTCCAAATGAAAAGCTTTGACGTTTCCTTATCACCAGCTTTACAGAGCTGAAAAAATTTTCTCACGTTTGAATCTCAAATTTGTCTTCCTTCACAACCTGAAATTCAGGCTTCTCATTAATTGTTTAAGTCTGCAATTTGACTAATCTTGATTCATCAATAAATAAACAAAGCTCAGAGGATGCGAATTAGTGTCTATGAATAAACATGTATTGTGTACAGTATATTTTTTAAAAAAATAACACACAGCTCAGACCTACTAACTCAGCCAAAGAGATCATTCCCTTGTTGCCTCAATATCATGCATTGTAGATCCTCAAGCAGGCTAGAATCTGACAATTTATATTATATAAACCTTCAGGATAAGAAATTTATACTGCTGGGAAAAGCTGGCCTCAACACATGAGAGTCACAATAAAACAAACTTTCTTTGAAAAGCACAGAGAACCAGCTATAGAAAACAGAAATCATGTCTGTATTATCCCAATTATTTCCAAATCAGTAATGGTCTCTTATAAAGGATAAGGTAATCCAGTTACATCTAGCTTCTTCTGAGATCCATATAATTTACCATTTTAACCTAATAATTCTTTCACACATCTGTCCTCACTATTTTTATTATTCTCTGATCTTCTCTTCTGCATTTCACTTTAACCCTTACCAACACAGTGTACCCAATTCATCAAATCAACCTGACACCCACAAGAGCTCATTCACATAAATATCCTGACTCACACACTCTGCCAGCCAGAGTCACCCACATACTCCACAGTCTTCAATAACAACAAAAACTTGAGACATTAGAATCAGGCTTTAGAATTTACAAAGAAATCACTTTCTCACTTCCCCTCCCCTGCTCTCCACCCTGATTCCCAGCTCTAGTCCTCTTTAAGAATGACCCAAACAACCCTGGTAACACAGTAACTGAAACTGCTCTTGAAGTGGGAGGTTGAAAACACCTTGAAAAAGAGCTGTAAAATGCAAGATATTTCTGAGGCTGCATTCTCCCTCCATCCCCTTCTTGAACCATAACCCACAGAGACACTGAGTTAGCAGAGATTCTAGATGTGTGTTTTGCAAAGTGGTTACTGTTTTGCTTATGGTGCTTCTAATAAAATAAGTCTGAATTTATGAGGCAAGATCTCACAGGTATGAGAGCCTGGGTATAAGGTGCTTAGAATGATGCCTTAGACAATTGTTAGCAGGAAGTAAGTTCGGGTGAGAAGTACAATTTCCATGGATTCAGTGTGTTCAGTCTCTCTCGTCTCATTTTAGTTTTTTATTTTTTGGCTGTGAGCTCACGGACTGCTGCCATCCTGGGGCAACGACTTGTTGCTTGACCTAGAACAAGTGATACCAGTTTCTAGGCACAGTCCCCGCGAGTCTAGCTGCACTTACAGTGGAGGTTTTCTCCAAACAACAACGACCTGGGAGTGTGCCTGAGCCAATTATGACTCAACCTGCCTAGATGTGTAGGTATCTGGAAATAGGATAAAAACATCTTATGCTTACCTCTCTGGGGTGAGAACCAGGAAAGACTTCAGCATATGTAACATATATGATGGCTAAATCACAAACAGAAAATGAGGTTTATATTAGCAATTAATTTTACTCATCTAGAAAACAGGCATGTGACACTGGCTAATATCTGACACTACCATTCTGGGTTAAGTTCAGACTGGCTGATTTATATAGTTTTATTAGAAAGTTTATTCTAATGAGTTAATTACCACTTCTGAGGACAGGAATAATTTTGAATATAACATGTGTTTTTGCATTTTTTAATAATCAGTATATTGAAGCTTCAAAAAATTCAAAACCCCATATTTTAATGTTTAGCCAAATTACAGAAAGAAGTTGAGTAAGAAAGTGGAAAAGCACCTTTAAGAATTAAATGTAAGCCTTATGTGATTAGTGCTTACATTCTTTTTCACAAAACAGGTTACTAATTGGTTCTATACCTTCTACTGTCTAAAGAAAAATATCCTGTATCATGTAAAAGAAATCATTTGAACACTTAATTGTTAGAAATATTTTGCTATAGAAGTATTAATAGAAGAAGCAGGTGGCCATTATAGATTAATTAGTCTCAGCTCTTTAGAAGGACCAGTGTAGCTGGCTGTGGTTTCTTAATGCATCTTACATGGCTTTTCTTCTAAATAAAAAATACAAGTGCAAAAACTCTCACTGGCTGTTGGTTTGGGAAACAAACTTTTCTTGCCAGGCAAATAAACTGCACTAGTAATTTTAAGAAATGTGTTTTGCTTTGTTTTGTTCATATAAAATACCAAGGCAGACTCTCAAGAAGTTCACAACCAGAATTAACTCTGTACAGCGAGAGCATCTTCCTCCACCAGTGACAGTTCCAGAGTGTTTTCATTAGTGCTTGTTTTCATCCTGAAGTTGAAGGAACCATAGAGTTTCGCAGACTCTTTAGAGGAGGCAAACCTGTCACGACGGTATAGCTCCCCCTTCCACATGGACATCATCAGCAAGCAGGACAGAACGACCCCCCCAAGCGTCAGCAGGCAGAGTCCGGCAATCACACAGCGGTCCAGGTGAGCCCCCAGCCTCGCGCTCTCCTTCTCCAGGCGTTCCATCTCCCGGGCCGCCACAGTGTTGGGATCCACAGTCACGTCCCGTGGGACAATGTACGAGACGATCACCAGCAAGATGCCAGTGACCAAGAACAAGATGGCGCTTATGAAACCATAGTCTACCGACTTCCCTGAAGAGGTGGCTTCTGAGCTGGTATCATCTTCATCTTCGGAAATCAGGGATATGGCAGACTCATGGGACCACTCATTTGGATTTCCCCAGTCGAGGTCTCCCAGGTGATCACTCCCTTTTGCTGAAGGGGAGCGCCTGTTCCTTTGCTCCAGGTTGACATTCTCATCCACGTAGGTAAAAGAGGTTTCTAATTCCTGGCTGCAGCAGTTGCAGACTTTCTGTTCTGCTGTTATCTGGTTGTTCCCTGAGTTGAGAGGTCCTGGTGGCAACGAGTCTGTGTGAATAGCACTGTCTTGCAGTGAGGGGGAAGGGGATGCTGGGGAAGGGCTAAGTTTAGATGCTTCCATCTCCAGTGCTCTTGGCTTCGAGGTACAACGTCTCTGACAGCAGAGAGCAGCTCTGGTGGCTGTTGCATCTGCCTGGTCCCCGGGAGGCCCTCTTGAACTCCAGTCAGCACCATCACATGGGGCTGCCTGGCTGCTCTTCTTAACAAGGTAGTGGAGCTCCATTCGAGCTAGTCAGACATCCCCCAGCAGCTTCCAGAGAGTCTGCCAATAGCAACACAGTTAGATAAGAACCCACCAGGAGCCAAGACCAGACCACCAGGAGTACTGCTACTGAGGCCCTCTTCTCCTTTGTGGCTACAGGTTTTGACATCTCAGCCCCAATTCCCCCTAAAATAGGTAAGAGAAAGGAGAAGCTACCTGGTGGTGGGAAAGTGTGAAAAGGGCAAAACTTAGATCTGGATAAAAAGGAACATGGAGGAAGTGGCAGTGTCTGGGAAGAAAGCATTGCCGTCACCAAGCCAAATTTATCCAAGGATCACACATTTCAGTGACAGGATCCCTCAAATGAGAAGGCAGGTTTCCTGCACAGAGATACAAATGAGAAAAACAGGACCTTTTTCAGCAGAGTTGCTGATTTTCTGAAGAACTTGGGGAAGCACAGACTTCTCAATAATTCAGTTAAATTATAAATGTTTACACTCTCTGTAGTTCAGAACAGATGCTAATACAGATTAGCATCGTTAGAGCATCACCATGGGTGAACCAATCAATATGTCACCAGCAGTTGGGCTCTACTGGAGCTTGGTATTTTGACTGGTTGGCTCTGAAGTGGGTGAAAGATGGCTGGCTTCATTAAGCCACCCTCCTAACGGTACACTTTGTACACCCAGAGACCCTAATCACACAGCCCTGTTCATTGTGAATCCATTCTCAGCTTACTGCTACACATGGCAGCATGTTCTAGACCCAAAAATACGTAAACACACACCTCATAGGGTGATCTCTGAAAAATACAATGAGCTAGCCCATTCCTACACACACACACACACACACACACACACACACACAGAGTTGCCTGTTTCAGGTAAAGGTCCACTACCCCTGCACTCCAGGTCTGAGTGAGTATGAATTCCTCTCCCTCTGCACGCTTTGCTAACAAATGTGTACAGGACATCAACCATCTAGGAAGTTTTCACAAACCCCAGTCTAGAAATAAACTTATAATAAAATACAAATCATAAACCCACAGAGTCACAGTTCTGTTGAGGCCAATAGGGGAGAAACTATTTCCAGGGTTACCTCTGGAACTTTGCCCTACCTCACTACAGCAAGGCACCTTCATGGGAAAAAAATTTTGTGTTGAGCAGAAAACCATTTGCCTGTCCTTTTCTGCCTCTGCCATCTTTCTGGGGAATAAAAATTTACTTTCTACTATCAGAAAGTACAGAGGTTTCAAGTAAATTCCCCTTTTATTTTCCTTCCAAGTCCAGGATAATAACAGATTTAACTCATGTCTTAGAGGTTTATTATGCTTCAAAATCCACAGCTCCAACGGCTGGTAACCTACACAGAAACACAGGTAAGGTGAAGCGGAAATCCACCTGGCAATTCATTTAAAATATGAGAGGGGAAATCCACATGTTTTATGCTCTGCATTAGAGTTTGTTTAAAACACATACACACACACAGACACACACGCACACGCGCGCGCACACACACACACACACACACACACACACACTTCTCCTATTATCGCAGTTTCTTTGCAGCTAAAACAGGAAAACAAACAAAAAAATCAGATGCAGGAAAACCACAACTGAACCAGAGCTTTCCTTTAGTAAGTGCATAGATTCTCCCACCCCCACCCCCACTCTCCACTGCGGGATCCCTCAGTGAAGGAAGCAATGGTAACCGATTTGATCGATTACTGAAATGAGAAATCTCGCAGTTCCCTCAAACATTAGATGCGCTGATTAACCTTTGGCACAATTAGCCCATCAAATTGGATTACTTTAGATAAAAATCGGCAGAGCTCCTTATGGGACTTCCAATTTATAACAAAGAGAGGGAGAGAGAAATCCCCACTTAATTCCCTTCTTCTGCCTCTATCTCTTAAAAGAGAGACTCCACTTGTTCCGTCGGAACAAGCTGCACAGTCGATTTCCTTTGCAGCTCGGTAATCCGGGGCTTCCATTCTCAGGGGAGAATGGATAATCCCAGGGGACCAGCCAAAGGCTCTTTCCTTCAGCCTCTTCCCTGTCTCCTCTCTGGTTTAAGAGCGCGGTTAATAAAACTGCACCCGCAGAACGCGGAGACAGCACTTTCCCTCGTCAGTCCTCCAGCAATTAAGAGCATGAATATCTGCATGGGAACTAACTGACACGGGCGAGGCTGGTCTAGCGAAGGCGACCTCGGGATCCGTCCTGCGCGCTGTGCTGTAAGGGCGCGCCGCAAGCACCGGGCAGCGATCGATGTTCCCCACGAACTCAATCAACCCATTCCCGGTGAGCTCCGCGTCCGCCGTGGTGCCCTGAGTTGGGATGCGTTCGCCAAATACCCAAACGCTAGGCAGGCACCTTAGGCAGGGACGAGGGACGCGCTCCCCAGCTCCGCCAGGCTCTCGGGGTCTCTCGCGCGCTCCAGCGCCTCCTCCCCGTTCCACTCGCCGCCACTCACCTCCTGCCTTGGCCACCCAGTGAGCCTAGAGCACCGCGCGCTAGTCCTTGAGCTGCTCCTCGGGAAAGTACCCCGCTCACCAGCCGCAGCACTTGTAGCCTCTGCGCGCCGCCCGCTTCGTGGGGTGGGCAGCGCCTGCGGTGCCCGCGGGGCGGGGCTGGGCGGGGCTCTCCCTCTTGCTGAGCATCCCGGGAGATGTAGTCTGGGTCGGCCGCCCTGCCTCCCTCCTCTCTTTCTCCTCTCTCTCGATCTCTCTCTCTCTCTCGCTGAANGGGTGGGCAGCGCCTGCGGTGCCCGCGGGGCGGGGCTGGGCGGGGCTCTCCCTCTTGCTGAGCATCCCGGGAGATGTAGTCTGGGTCGGCCGCCCTGCCTCCCTCCTCTCTTTCTCCTCTCTCTCGATCTCTCTCTCTCTCTCGCTGAAATCACTGGCTCCTAAACTCAAATCAATGGCTCCTAAACCCACAGTAAGGTCCTCTATTCTCCGTTTTATGAGGGAATATTTGAGTATTCTGGATGTATATTTAGTTACAATTCTGTGCCAGGCGATATGCATATTTAGTTTTGTTTAAGTGAAAGTGAAGTCGCTCAGTCGTGTCCGACTCTTTGCGACCCCGTGGACTGTAGCCTACCAGGCTCCTCCGTCCATGGGATTCTCCAGGCAAAAATACTGGAGTGGGTTGCCATTTCCTTCTCCAGGGGGTCTTACCGACCCAGGAATCGAATCTGGGTCTCCCTCACTGGAGGCAGACGCTTTAACCTCTGAGCCACCGTCATAACAAATCCTCCAAGATTTTGTTAATTCTCATTTTGAAGAAAGAGGCTCAGAGGAATTAATACTTCATCCAGGGTAAAAAAAAGACAATAAACGATCTCTAATATTGTGCTCAAAAATCTGTTTCCAAAGTCATTGCCTTGCCTACAAAATCTGGAAAAATGTGAACATTGAAGGCAAGGGATTGTCCTGTTGATTTCTGCTTACCCTGTGCCTAGCAGAGTGTCTGAATAATCAGTTCTGTTCAATCGCTCAGGCATGGACTGCGACCCCATGGACTGCAGCACACCAGGCTTCCCTGTCCATCACCAACTCCCAGAGTTGACTCAAACTCATGTCCATTCAGTTGGTGATGCCATCCAACCATCTCATCCTCTGTCGTCCCCTTCTCCCGCCTTCATTCTTTCCCAGCATCAGGGTCTTTTCTAGTGAGTCAGTTCTTCTCATCAGGTAGCCAAAGTATTGGAGTTTCAGCTTCAGCAGCAGTCCTTCCAATGAAAATTCAGGACTGATTTCCTTTAGAACAGACTGGTTGGATCTCCTTGCTGTCCAAAGGACTCTCAAGAGTCTTCTTCAACGGCACAATTCAAAAGCATCAATTCTTCGGCGCTCAGTTTTTTTTTTTTAATATAAATTTATTTATTTTAATTGGAGGCTAATTACTTTACAGTCCAACTCTCACATCCATACATGACTAGTAAAAAAACCAGAGCTTTGACTAGATGGACTTTTGTTGGCAAAGTAATGTCTCTGTCTTTTAATATTCTGTCTAGGTTGGTCATAGCTTTCCTTCCAAGGAGCAAGCGTCTTTTAATTTCATGGCTGTAGTCACCATCTGCAGTGATTGTGAAGCCCAAAAAAATAAAGTCTGTCACTGTTTCCCCACCCATTTGCCATGAAGTGATTGGACCAGATGCCATGATCTTAGTTTTCTGAATGTTGAGTTTTAAGCCAACTTTTTCACTCTCCTCTTTAACTTTCAACAAGAGGCTCTTTAGTTTTTCTTCACTTTCTACCATAAGTGAGGTGTCATCTGCATATCTGAGGTTAATGATATTTCTCCCGGCAATCTTGGTTCCAGCTTGTGCTTCATCCAGCTGAGAATTTCTCATGTACTCTGCATATAAGTTAAATAAGCAAAGTGACAATATGCAGCCTTGGCATACTCCTTTCATAATTTGGAACCAGTCCATGTCCCATTCTAACTGCTGCTTCTTGACCTGCATACAGATTTCTCAGGAGGCAGGTCAGATGGTCTGTTATTCCCACCTCTTTAAGAATTTTCCAATTTGTTGTGATCCACACAGTCAAAGGCTTTGGTGTAGTCAATAAAGCAAAAGTAGATGTTTTTCTGGAACTCTCCTGCTTTTTTGATGATCCAATGGATGTTGGCAATTTGATCTCTGATTCCTCTGCCTTTTCTAAATCCATCTTGTACTCCTGGAAGTTCACGATTCACATACTGTTGAAGCCTGACTTGGAAAATTTTGAGCATTACTTTGCTACCATGTGAGAGGAGTGCAATGGTGCAGTAATTTGAACATTCTTTTGCATTGCCTTTCTTTGGGATTGGAATGAAAACTAAATTTTTCTAGTCAATAATAATGACCCAAAATAACAATAATTAACATACAAAGCACTTAACTAGTGTCAGGCTATCTTCTAAACACTGCTGATATAACTCAGTTAATGGTCACAGTTAATCTTTACAACATGCAGAAAATGAAGATCATGGCATTTGGTCCCATCACTTCATGGGAAATAGATGGGGAAACAGTGGAAACAGTCTCAGACTTTATTTTGGGGGGCTCCAAAATCACTGCAGATGGTGACTGCAGCCATGAAATTAAAAGACACTTACTCCTTGGAAGAAAAGTTATGACCAACCTAGATAGTATATTCAAAAGCGGGGACATTACTTTGCCAACTAAGGTCTGTCTAGTCAAGGCTATGGTTTTTCCTGTGGTCATGTATGGATGTGAGAGTTGGACTATGAAGAAGGCTGAGCGCCAAAGAATTGATGCTTTTGAACTGTGGTGTTGGAGAAGACTCTTGAGAGTNGAACTGAGTAATTTGCCCAAAGTCATACAGTTAATCCTTAAAGAGATGGCACAACTCCAAAAGAGCCTAAGCATTATGCAAACTGAATGAATGGAAAAAAAGAACAAATAAACAAACAGAAGCCTGGAAGACAAAGGATTAGGAATAAAGGAAATCCGTGGATTAAAGCTACTGAGATGTGGTTCCCAAGACAGGACAAAGTAACTTCTTTGAGTCACCAACCTCTTTCTTACCAGAGCTGACTGCAGTAGCCAATAGCCAAATAGAATAACTGGTTTGTGGATTGTCTCTCAGTTTTCAGGATCTCCTTTGGGGTGACTCTAGGGTTATTGATTATTTAATCTAAGGGGAGCAAGAGAAGGGTTATATTATAATATGACATTTTGCTGCTTGTAAGTAGCTCACATGAATTTTGTGGTTGCTTTCAAGTAATAATCAGTCTCCTATAATGATGACTTAGTTGGTTTTCCTTTAGTGTAGTGTAGCCTGTGTGCTCAGTCATGTCCAACCCTGTGAACTGTAGCCCGTCAGGCTCCTCTGTCCATGAAATTTTCCAGGCAAGAATACTGGAGTGGGTTACGATTTCCTGCCCTACGGGATCTTCCCAATCCAAGGATCAAACCTGCATCTTCTGTGTTTCCTGTAGTGGCAGGCAGATTCTTTACCACTGAGCCCCCTGAGAATGGCTTTGGTTTTCCTTTATATTGATAGAATTCATAGTTTCATAGTTCCAAAGATGTCATAACACAGCTGCTTTTAAATCTTTTCTCACCATGACTCTCTTTCAGCTAGTTAAGCCCATTTATTGTTAAACATGATATTTCTATTATGGCTTCTTCTCCTTTGCTTACTAATTACACTGTTCTCCAGTGAGAATATCCTTTTTTCATTCCCCTATTTCCTCCACCTTTCAAAGATTAGCTCATTAAGCCACATTTGCTGGGGTACATTCTTAGTATTAATACTGTATATTTGAAAGGGAGCCCAAAGACACCATATGTTGTCCAGAGGCGAGCAACTGAGAAGTTGAAGAAACTTGAACTCATGTTGGATGAGACACTGAATGAACTTGAGATATTTAGCCAGAGGAGAAGACTTAGAGGAAACAAAAACTAACTTTAAATAATTAGATGTTTGTGACTAAGAATTCCATATCATGGTTAAAAGGGGGGAAAGCAGAACCAGTGACAATAAAAGCATTTATTAGTCTTAATGGGTTATCTTTAATTCTTACATCAGCGCCGTAAGGGAGTCGTTATTATCATACCCATTTACATGTAGAAATTGAGGATTGAAAATGTTTCTTTTCAAAGATATTAGAAGTAATAAATAACTGGTAGAGCCAAGATTCTAACTTGAGTCTATCTGATTCCAGAACTTGGATCTCTTCACCACTATGCTATACTGAGCAGTACTTCACAGTCACTGTCACTGCAGAGCATCAGTAAGGTGACAATGTTTATTGCCCTGAGATAAACACAGGAGCTTTCTCATGGCTGTCATTCTGGTGTTGTGGCTACTTGAGCCCCTGCAAGACAGCTAAGGCTGCCAAGAGAAGCGATAAACCAGCACCTCTATAGTACACTGGGGCACCTGAGAATGATGGACACAGGGCCTAGGGAGCTCTGGGTAGCCCTATCAGACTTAACAAGGAGGTTAATTTGGGGCTGAGCATAAAGAAGAACATTCTCTTTAAGTTCTTGAAACAGGGTGTCTCATGAAAGTGAATTTTATTATTACTAGAGAGGATAAAAAAAGAAGAACCATTTATTAGTGATGTGGTAGAAGGGATTCATCTAGTTGGATTAGAGGAACTCTATGGTTTCCCTGCTGAAATGATTCTAGTTATATCTCACTCATTAAGCCATTTTTCTCCAAGCCAGCTTCCAAAGATTCTACCTCCTATGAACTATACTAGCACTTGTCAGCACTAATAATTTTTATATTTATCAGCCACTACCCTGTGACATTTCTAGTATGTCTAGGTAACTACTGTGTATCGTTTAACTTGTCACTTAGGTTCCCAAACCTCTACTATCAATTGTAAGTTCCTTAAGATCAGTATCCATATATTAAATGTCTTATTATCTCCTACAGAAAGTAAAATATTTCTGTTGAATAGAGTGATGGAAAAATGCCAAGACTGAACTGAGACTGGAGATGATTATCTCTTCACATTATTCTCTCTCATTTCCTATTTCTGAATATAGTACACTTGACTGTCTACATTTTCTTGAGCATTAAAATAAAATCAACTCTATGCCAACACACTACAAAATCTCCTACAAAATTCTTCAGAAAAAGAGTAAATGTGGATTTAGCTCCTGGAAATAAAAGCTCTGCAAAAAATACCACTTGCAGGAATAACTTCAACACTCTCCTATAAGTCCATGTCTACACTTTCATCAAAATCTCACCCCAGACCCTTTATCAAGAGCCTTTCTTGTTCATAACCCCCCAATTCTTATTGCTGTTCTAATTGGCATTCTGGTATAATATACACAGTGGTATAATATACTTCCTTTTATCCTGTAATCTTACATATAAAGAAGTATTTCATGTATATTTTATACAGCTTTCTATGTATCTCTCTTCCCAGATAAAATTTAAGCCCTTTGAGAACCAATATTTTCTTCCTATAAATTTGAAGCTATACATGGACATGAAACAACAAAAATACATGGTCAACAGTGGTTCTTCACTAGATGCTAAATGTGGACACAATGATTCACACTGATAAAAAGATGATAATAAAGTCTAAGTACAATTTTGATCCCTCATAATTTTTAATGTAGTTCGTATTTTCCTGTTTATTTATACTCCATGAGGTACAGGAGGTGTAATCATGATTACATCAAGTAAAAAATAATTTCTGAGAAGTAAATTTACCATGTGAGTCAAGGGTAGTGCAGGGACTTTTAACAAAAGTGTCTCTTGTAATGATAACTGAAGATACTTTCCAGTTTTCTGTCTTTGGCAATAATAATAAGGACTGATTGTAAACAAATATTCTTAGTGGATTTAGACTTATCAGGAGAGGCTAGGCTGTTGGGAGGTAAGAAAGACATTGGCTGGATAGAGGCTCAGTCATTTAATGGGAGTAGTACAAGGAATATTATTTACTTCATATCTACTTTTAAATGATGAAGAAAAGAATAAAAATGGTCAAATTTTAATTGACCACGATTTAATTTTAATCCCAGTTTTTATTTAAAAATTCAGTCTTTAAAATTTAAATGGAAACATTTTAAAATCTGTATAGGTCAAAGAAAACATAACTATAGGAAACATTTCTTTCTGATAATAGCAGATAAGGTGGTTGAGACCCACCCACTGCTAGAGATAATTAGAGAATGGGGACAAAATGTACAAAAAATCACTTGCTTGAAGACAAGTAAATTTAACGAGAGAGAGAAAAATTACTGTTAGAGTCCAGGAAATAAGAGAGGTTCATGAAGGCAAGTCAGGCACTTGGAGCTTTGTTTTACTTGAGGATGTTAAGTGATTCCAAAGAAAAAGTTGAGAGGCTAAGAAGCTGAGAGTGGAGACTGAGCTCCTGAGCCTACCAAGGGAAGGATCATAGTGAATCCACTCTGCTCCTTGAACTTTGGATTAAAATCCTATAAAGTTCTATCCTAGCAGTGTGAAGCCATTAGATAGTCCTTCACAGGGAGTGCCTCTCACTTTGTTAAGATTTCACTCTTTAAACTTTAACTAAGGAGCTTCCCTGGTGGCTCAGATGTTAAAGCGTCTGCCTCTAATATGGGAGACCTAGGTTTGATCCCTGGGTCGGGAAGATCCCCTGGAGAAGGAAATGGCAACTCACTCCAGTATTCTTGCCTGGAGAATCCCATGGACGGAGGAGCCTGGTGGGCTACAGTCCATGGGGTCGCAAAGAGTCGGACACAACTGAGCGACTTAACTAACTAACTTGATAGGGATAGTGGCCACATGAATCTATGGTTTACCAGTTTATCGACCTGGGCTGATATTACATACAGTTACACAAAATGTAACCAGTGGGGGGAACTGAGTGAGAGGTACACACAATTTTTCCGTAATATCTTTGCAGTGTTCCAAGAATCTATAATTATNCTTGATAGGGATAGTGGCCACATGAATCTATGGTTTACCAGTTTATCGACCTGGGCTGATATTACATACAGTTACACAAAATGTAACCAGTGGGGGGAACTGAGTGAGAGGTACACACAATTTTTCCGTAATATCTTTGCAGTGTTCCAAGAATCTATAATTATTTTAGAATATGAAATACAAAGTCTTTTAATATTTTTTATATTTCATATACTTTAAAATATAAAAATAAAGCAAACAAAAAGCCCAAGTACATCAAAAGATTAGATCACAAATATGAAAACAAATAGAAACATAAAACAATAGAAAAAGACCAATGAGAGACTTCAGATATTAGAAAATTTTAAATAACTCTATTTACTCTGGGCTTCCCTAGTGGTTCAGTGGTAAAGAATCCACCTGCAATGCAGGAGATGCAGGTTCAACCCCTGAATGGGAAAGATCCCACGGAGAAGGAAATGGCAACCCATGCCAGTATTTTTGCCTGGGAAATCCCATGGACAGAGGAGCCTGGCAGGCTACAGTCCATGGGGTCACAAAAGAGATGACTTAGCAACTAAACAATGTATTTGCTGTGCTCAATGAAATGAGACAAAATTCAGAATTTTATCAGGTAACTGGGAACAAAAATGAAAATTATCAAGATCAAAATTAAGAACTCAGGGAAAGATTAAGAGATTGGATTCAGTGAAGAGAGAATTAGTAAACTGGAGATAGATCAGAATAAAACATCTTAAGAATAAGGCACAAAGAAACAAAGGATGAAAAAGACAAAAATGAGTGTAAAAAGACATAGAGAATAAATGATCAAGTTTCAATCAGAGATCCATGTGCCCAAAGAGTGAAGTTTTTCCTTTTCCTTTTTGGAAAGGGAAGAAAAGTAAGCCTTTCCTAGCTTCTGTGTATAAGCAGACAAATTTTTCCCCCCTCTGTTTCTCATCTCTGAGACAGACTTTGAAGTTTGTATGCAAAAATTTGACTTGGCTTTCATTGTATTGCCCAGGGGTAAAAAGTAGAGGGTTGGGAACAAAATGATCATTATTATTATTATTTTAATTAATTAATTAATTAATTTTTTAATTTAACTTTACAATACTCTATTGGGTTTGCCATACATTGACATGAATCCACCACAGGTGT
>SJYV01017903.1:14269-24415 GCA_006410875.1 Neotragus pygmaeus
GGGGGGGTGAAAACTGGAACACAGGTGCTATTTGTTATAATTACTATGAAACTAAAGAAGGAAAATGAGGAAGTGTTATTTTTATCTGACCTAATTTCTAGAGCTTTAAGTCAGAAATGTGTTTAACAGTAGGCTATGTTTATTGCACATTCAAACTATAATTTCTAATTGCAAAGGCATGCACAAATATGTATAGTTTTTTTCTTATTTCTTTGCACATAAACAGCAGAAAGATATTTTTGAAATAAATTATTTTCCATTCTCACCTTCCTTGTACAAATGTTATCAACTTTTGCAAGTTACATGTCTTTGAAAATTAATAAAATGCCCATTATTATATCTGAAAAACACAGAGTTCAAAGACAAATTGATTTGACCAAATAATTTCTAAGAAGGGAAAAAGCCTTTCAATCTCTGTTATCTCAGGCATACTATTTAATAATACTTAATTATTCATAAGATATTTTCCATAAAAGCTATTCACTGGGAACAGACATCATACATTTTAGGTGTAATAAATAATTATTATGGATTGGTATTTATCTCAAAAGCAACAGTCAAAAACAGAAGTCTCGAGGGACTTAAAGGGCGTGGGGGGAATGTAAGGGAGGAAAAAAAAAAAAAACTGAGGAGAGGAAGGAAAGAGCTATAAAAATCTGTTTCCCTGTACCTTCGGATCTGTCTGGTGAAAGAAGGAGTGATATTATTACATGCTGCTCTGGTAGGCAGAAATGAGACCACACATGGAGAAGTTATGGGAACATAGACTTGGGCTCAGGACACAGAGGAACAAATTTTTCCTACTATGGGACTCATACAGCTCTGGAATAGGATGTTAAATGATATTCAAAGAGAAACTGTTGTCTTTTTTTCAAGGATCTCGAAGAAAGAAGTTCTGTGTTAGGTAGGGAATTCACCCTTGAGACTGCATGAGTACCAACACATTTTCTGGCGATGATAAATCAGTTGAAAGCTACAAGGATATACTGCCCAGGGAAGGAAATATCGTCAATATTTATAAGAACTTTAAATGGGCTATAATCTATAAACTTTAAATGGGCTATAAAGTATCACTATGCTGTACACCTGAAACTAATATAATATTTAAACCAACTATACCTCAATAAAAAAATAATAAGATTTACAAAGTCTAAATTATAGGCACCAGGAATTCAGGAGTTTTATGTTGCCTTCTTAATCATTTTACCTCCTGAATTTTTCTTCCTAATGTCTGAAACAAAATGAACTCACATGAATGTCTGCATTGGATGAGTGAAAGTACTGACACCTATTTTGGGAGAATAGTTTTATAAATATTGTGTGGTTCAGCTGTCATTTTTTACGAATTGAAAATAGTTTGCTATGTTAATTTGGTATTAACATATATACAGTAGTATATATAAAACAGACAATAAGGACCTTTTGTGTAGCATTTTCTAATAACTTTTAAGGAAAAAAAATCTGCTAAAGAATAGATATATGTGTATAACTGAATCACACTGCTACATATATGAAACTAACACAGTATCGTAAACCACTATATCAATTTTTAATATAAATTTATTTATTTTAATTGGAGGTTAATTACAGTATTGTGTTGGTTTTGCCATACATCAACATGAATCTGCCACAGATATACACGTGTTCCCCATCCTGAACCCTCTTCCCTCCAAAAGCATTAGACTTTCTGTGGAATTTGATTCTATTATTTCATAAGTTTCACCCTTTTAAGGATATCACAAAGTAGGAAAAACAGCACATAAAATCTAAATGATTCAAAATTCTTGGGCAATCAATAGAAACTCAGACCGTATTATGTTTATTAAATGTAATAGTATATTGAGAAGCACAGATCCTTTTTTGAAGATCCAATATGTTGTGGCATAATTTTGTAGTGTATTTTTTATTTTTTTAATAACCTGATCACATTATTGAGGAAAATCATCTTTATTCATCATAAAGATGTTTTAGAGCAAGGATTTCATTTCATTTACCTTGGATCCATGGCAACTAGCACAGGACTTGTCTTGCAGGGGGTGTTCAATAAAGTTAATTGAATAAATATTTGCATCAATGTCAATAATATAAGTGAAAGTTACTTGCACTGAAAATAAGATCTGCTTGTAGTGAAGCACTGCTTTTCCCAGTGTGGTCTCCAGAACTCCTTTAGCACTTAAATGATATATGTAACTTTACAAACCAACTTAAAAACAAAGAAACATTGTTGACTTCCACTAAACGCTGCAGAGTTTATTGCTGCCCAGTGTAGTGAGAAAACTCTGTGATCAAACATCAGACTGACACTTGCAATGTGCTATCTTTTTGATAATACCTGTCCTGGCAGATGCGGGTGATATCTCATTGTAGTTTTGATTTCTGATGAGTAGCGATGTTGAGCATCTTTTCTGTGCCTACTGCCCATCTCTACATTTTCTTTGGAAAAATGCATATACATGTCCTCTGCTCATTTTTCAATCAGGTCATTTGTATATGTGGTTTTTTTTTAATATTGAGTTTTATGAGCTGCTTATATATTTTAAATAGTAATCACTTATCTAGCACACCATTTGCAAATATTTTCTCCCATTTGGCAGATTATCTTTTTATACTGTGCACAGGCTTTTAAATTTAATTATGTCCCATTTGTTTATTTGTGCTTCTGTTTCTTTTTCCTTAGAGGAATTAATGCAAGCACTATGGAAACCTGTATGAGGGTCCCTCAAAAGAACTAAAAATAGAGTCCCATACCATAAAATCTAGCAGTTCCACTCTTGCATATATAGGAACAAATCCAAACAACTAATGTTAAAAAGATTTATGGATCCCAATGTTCACTTGTAAATAATGCAGATTATTTACAAGAGCCAAGATATGGAAGCAATACATATGTCCATCAACCAACGAATGAATAAAGACAGTTTGGTACATACATACAATGGAATATTACTCACCTGTAAAAAGAATGAAATTTTTCCATTTGCAACAACGTGTATGGACCTAGAGGATATTACGGTTAGTGAAATAAGTTAGACAAAGACAAATACTGTATACTTCCACTTCCATGTGGAATCTACAAAATGAGTGAATGTAACAAGATAGAAACAGACTCACAGGTACAGAGAACAAAGCAGTAGTGCCATAAGCGGGTGGGCATCGTGGGGAGGCGGGGCAGGGGGAGAGCACTGGGGGCACAGACGACCAAGCGTAAAATCCACATGCTCCGGGATATGCTGGACACGGACTGTGGCCAATATTTTACAATAACTTTAAATGGACCATCATCTATAAAAATATTGAAACTGTGCTGTACACCTGAAACTAATGTAGCATTGTAAATCAACTATACTTCAATAAGAAAAAACCTTAAGGTTGACAAAGTCTAATTTTGTATCGCCACAGATCTTCAAATTCTATTAAGCCCACCCTACCCAAGAATAACATCCCTTCTGTACCTGCCCCATAATTGCTCCTTCCATAAAAGAAATCCAACACAATCAACCCAGCTGAAAACCCTTTCCTCCAAAGTCTACCTGCTTCCAAAAATAAAAGAGAAAGTAGATTTTCAAAAGGAAAGTGATTTAAAATAAAGTCATATGCTGCCAGGAGAAATTCCAGATCGTCCTGTCTGGACAGGGTTTTATTTCCCCAGAGTGGAGCCTCAGTGATCAGCAATTAACATGTGGCTGAGTCCAAAAAGGTGTCCCTTGATTATTGCCAATCTGCATATCTGGATTCTAGACACATTTAAAATGTCTGACAAAACTTCAGCAGAATCTTACAAATACAAGGTCTTCATGATTAGGTGCTGAAGGAGAATGATCACCACATGAAAATGATTTCAAGAAAAATCACTAGAAAGGCAATCTGCTATGTATGATTCTTCAGGAACACACCCTAGTCAATATTTTAGAGTTTCATAGTATCACAAATGGCAACATAGATTTTCTTTCACTCTTTATATGGTAGCAGGATGGGGCTGTTGGAAGGGAAGGAGAAACAATGACTGAGAGACCTATAATTAGGACAGAGATTGGAGGTGAAACGTCTGCAGTCTTTCTCGTGTGACTGGGAGCAGCCTCAGATGCTTTGTCACAAAATAGGAGGTAATCAAGGACAGTACTGAGCTGTCTTCAGGAGATACTGTAAGCTATTAAGTATTATAAGAAGTTTGCAACTACAGAAGCACCCACATAAATAATAGCTGATCATTAATGCTGATACACGGGTTAGAAAAACAGAAAGTTATTAGACAGTATTAATAGATTTCACTACGAAACTGACAAAGGGCAAACACTTTGGGAAAATGGATGGGTTTTCCTTCAGCTCTACTGGAAGGCGTTCACATTTGGTGATAAATCTGGGAAAGGAAGCTTCCACCCCAAAGCTGCAATAAACAGTTTCTTCCCAGAAGGGTGAGATACACGTGATAAAGATAAGCAGTGGGCCTAGCGCTCCCAGTGCATTAAAATGATACCAAGGATCTGGTGCTTTTAATACACCAAGGTGACTCCTGTTTTTCAAATGGGTTCTGAAAATACCAGGAGAAATAGGCTCAGAGAGTAATTAATTTCTTCTTATACTAATTAAAGGAAATATCTGCTCTATGTCATTTGAGGAAACCACAGACAACCCAGGTCAACGCATTAGACATAAGAAAGGAAAAGTAAAAATTAAACACACACACATACACACACCATGAATTCCTTCTACCTCCTGGCAGCAAGTGGTCTTATTGAATGTAGTAGGCCCTGCTCTTGCCCTCTAATTATGTATTGATTAGCTGATTATTACTATACTTGGGATAGAACTCAAGCACGTCAGGGCAGAAAGGGAAAGGACGAGCCTACATGTTTTTTGGGGTGAAGAAACTGAAGCCCAGGAGGTCCCCAAACTAGAATGTGAGAGGTTGCGGACCAGAGACCGCATCCTGCAGGTTCCAGGTACAGACACAGCCTCTGAAGAAAACAGGCATTGGTCTGAAGGGACCACTCGTCATCTGCCCACCATGAGCTCCTCAGGGCCCCCCTGAAGTCCTGTGCACACAGACCACACCCGAGTGTTTGGAGAGCAAAGGCCACAACAACTGGGATAGTTACCACTGTGTACACACTATTGGCAGTAACAAGAAGGGAAGAAAGAGGATCGGCACAGCTACTATAGTCCAGAAGGGCGTGGGATAAGCTGATCAGGAAGGATCAATACTGTTTCCTAGGCTGCTACCTCCAAATGAACCAGTTTTATTTACTATGAGAAAATCTGATTGAAAAAAAGAAGCCTTGTACAGTGGACAGGTAGCCCTTTCTGAATTGGAACGGAGCTTCTGTTCATCTGCAGGTAATGGCATTCTAGAAATGAAGGTCAATAATTGGTTTATAATTATTATGGGGCTATTGCAAATCATGTTTTTTCTCTAACAATCTATATACGCGTATATGGGGTGACAACTTCAAAAGTCGGTTATCTTTGTCTTACTGATACTTTCAAGTGTCTTAAAATAAGTATTCTTCTACTTACTTACTGCACTAAATTACTGAAGGCATCTTAACAAAATGAAAACAGCAGTTTGTTCTTGAATGTAATTTTATTAAAAATATATAGACTGATTTTATGATGCATCTCCAGTATGGCATATTGTTTTTAGCTTTACCTATATGAACTTCAATATGTATAAATTTCTTTGAACTGATATTTTTACCTTGTCCAAAAGAATCCAATAATCTAAAAATAGCTTTACACAGAATACTGTATTCATTATCCTATGATAAGCCATAATGGAAAGGAATATTTTAAAAATTATATACACACACAAATATATAAAACTGTATCAGTTTGCCTTGCAAATTTCACAGCAGAAATTAACACAACATTGTAAGTCAACTGTACTTCAAACAAAAATAGCTTTAAAATAAATGCATCATGTGTTGACATTGATCTATGACTGGCTGCCTCCATCCTACACAAGCTAAGGTGGTATTTTGCCTCAGAACTATCTGTTGACTAACCCCACCCCCATGCCCAGCCCAGCACAGACTTGTTGGAAATGTGTCATTTTAGAAACGGTAGGTATATTACACATCTACTCCTTCCACGGGGCTCCTTCTTTATCAAATATTTATTAAAGTAAGTGCCACTTTAGTGCAACAGTGTTAAAGAAATGCCGAGATGCATCGCTCGTCAGCGATCAGCAAGGAAAACCCAGAGGGGAGTTAAGTGTTTTCTGAAACGGTGGAATCGGGGCTTCTCCTGTTGTCTTTGCTTCAGGTATCAAAACCTGTCAGATGTGTCCCGAATGCACCAGAACTGGCCGAGCTGAGGGCCTGCGAAGTGCTCGTTTTTATACGAACTTTACGACCACACTCACCACACTCACGTTGGTGCTCTTCTCTAGATGGACTATGGGTTCCTCACCACTGGTACGTAATCTTTCTACATAATGTTGATCATCAGTTTCATACTTTTGTTAACTGCTCCTGTCTCGAAAAAAGCTAATGGATGACACAGCTCCTTCGCGCCTGTGTGGTCAGTCGGTTCAGTTGTGTCTGACTTTTTGGGATCTTACAGACTGGAGCCCACCAGGAATCTTCCAGGCCAGAATACTGGAGCAAGTTGCCATGCCCTCCTGTCCAGGGGGTCTTCCTGACCCAGGAATCGAACCCACATCTCCCGCCTTGCTGGTGGATTCTTTACCCATGGAGCCTCCTGGGAAGCTCCTTCAGGAATAGCCAAATGGAATATGAGTTAAAAGTCAAATGGGTACTTAGACTTCCACTCTGAAATGAGGCAAGAAGCTTCACCACAGCATCAAACAGCATAAGCTCACTTAGCAGCTATTCCTGTGGCCGAGCCCAGAGGATTTCAAGCGAGAGGAGACTGGTGTGTGTGAGCAAAGAACATGTAACCTTGGTCTCCTACACACTGAGGAACAATGACTTCCCTTTTCTGGGCCATTAAAGTGGCATGAATGCTGAAATTCCCAGAGCTCCACAGAAGACCCCCCAGACAGCAAGCGCCTCACTTAAGACCATGTCCGGTGGATCTCACTGAGCTCACTCTGCTGACAGACATCCTCAAAAAGCTACTGCCCCGTGTGAAGGCCTGACCTGGGTCTGGGGTCACGCATGATGAGGGTCTGACTGTAAACTACGTGACACAGATTCTAGAAACCACAGATTCTCTCACTGCCAGGCCAGCTTTCACTGGAGAAGATGCAGCGGGCATGGACGCGGGGGCCCTGAGTCAGGAGCCGGGCTGCACAGCAGGGCTGGCCTGCGGGCGCGCTGAGCACCACCCAGGAGCTAATCCGCCAGCTGTTCCCACGCTCACCGACTCCCCAGCTCCAAGGTCCCCCTCCTCTTCTGCAGGCCCTGCTAAGTGGCTGAGTTGCAGTGCTGACTGCATGTGGCTGCCCTGGAGAGAGAGACTTTCCCTTGGAAGACCCAGTATCACCCAACTTCGAAGGGTCTGTGTTTGGCTGATGGCCACGAGGGTCCTGGGCAGCCAGCTGTGAAAGTCCGATCGCGTGACCCTGGACAGACCACCATGCAGGACGCATCTGTGTCGCACTAACTGGGGTTTGCACACGTGCGGCTTCACAAGGGAAATACTCAGATGTCGGGGTCTGGGGAAGTCACCCTGGCTTACAGATGAGCTACTTTGAATTTCACGCTAACTAGGACAGCCTGTTTGTGGCCCATCAGCTATACATTGTACACCTGCTTTAATTGTTAAAGAAATGGTCACACTGACCAAAAGCAAAGAATGTCAATGTTAAAAATAAAGATTAAATGCCTCCCTTTCTGGGACACCAATGCTGAGACTCCTTTGATGATAAGACTCTCTTCCAGGCACCAAGGCCACACTGACTTGCCGTGTTCATCCTTGTCTTTTTTTGCATGTGAAATCTTGAAGGAATGTATCCTCAACTAGTTTCATGGTCTTTGTTCTGACAAGACATGCAATTGTGCTGAACACCCTGCTTCTCCAGGGCAGTTTCTCAGAGTCCTCTGGGGAGTTGACTTCTGAGCTATAGTTCTCAGTTTGGCTCCAATAAAACTCTTTTCTATTCTTGCTTCCCTGATGGCTCAGACAGTAAAGAATCTGCCTGCAATGCAGGAGACCTGGGTTCAAACCCTGGCTTGAGAAGATCCCCTGGAGGAGAGCATGGCAACCCACTCCAGTATTCCGGCCTGGAGAATAATCCCACGGACAGAGGAGCCTGGCAGGCTGCATATAGTCCATGAGGTCGCAAAGAGTTGGACACGACTGAGTGACTTTTACTTTCACTCTTGTTAGTGATTGCTTATTGATTATTTTTGTTGACAGACTCTGCCTTTGAACATCCAACACCAGTATTCAGACCTAGAGCTGGAGCAGGAGGTCTGAGCAGCCTTTCAATCTGATGGTCAACTGTACTTGAGTGATGAGACTCTAAACTGGGAATCTGGACCACAGGGAAAGGGCCAGGGCAGCCTGACCATCCAGGCACTACTGAGGGCCGGGCTCCATCTCTAAAGCGGGGTTTCAGGTTTAAGTCACTGAATACAGCCCTAACCCTCTTACAGACTCTAATCACCCAGAGTGTCCAGTTTCACTGACAGCTTTTCATGTCCAGAAAGGTAAGGTTCATGACACCGCCTGGCAAAGACCTCTTCTGCCTGGCTCTGCACAAGGCTCTCTGGGCAAGGCAGACCATTTCAAGTGTTCTCTGTAAAAAGAGCCTCAGATACTTTACTTGGGGTGAGGGCGGAGGGGTGGGGGGAAGCTAAGCAGTTAGAAAAATGCATAAACTCTTTCAGAACACAAAAGAATAGCATGGTGTCAAGAAGCCTCATAGCCCATGGCCCTTCAGACAACCCTCTTTGGGAAAGTTTTCTACTCTTCTCTTTCACTGTGTCTCTTAACGGTCACTTAATATGCTCAAGGCTTCCTGATCATAAATGACCATAAAACATATCTCATCAGAGTAACTGTACTGAGCATTTAATGCTATTTAACACAAACGCATGGAGAAGGTGATGGCACCCCACTCCAGTACTCTCGCCCAGAAAATCCCATAGACAGAGGAGCCTGGTGGGCTATAGTCCATGGGGTCGGTGAGAGTCGGACACGACTGAGCAAATTCACTTTCTCTTTTCACTTTCGTGCACTGGAGAAGGAAATGGCAACCCACTCCAGTGTTCTTGCCTGGAGAATCCCAGGGACTGGGGAGCCAGGTGGGCTGCCGTCTATGGGGTGGCACAGAGTCGGACACAACTGAAGTGACTTAGCAGCAGCGGCAGCAACACAAATGTAATGCGTGAGGCCAAACCACGACATGGATCCCGTTACCCTCTGACCTCACTTAGAAATTTATATGTTTTTTTCTTAAACCTGTCAATGAAGTAGGGAATGTAAAAGTACTTTGAACATCCCAAAGAACTAAAGAAATTAGTATCAGGATGATTCTTACAAAAAACAAGACACTCATTTGCATTCACATACAGTTATTAAATTATCAATCTCCACTTACAAATAATTTCTCTCCAGAAAAAACAAGTCTTTCCCCAATGTTACTTCTGTGGCCATAACTAGAATTAACAGTCTAATATTTTAGTTGTCATAATAAAACCGTTGTAACATTTAATTAACATAAGTAACTGCCAGGCACCTTTCTAAGCCTTTTTACCTGTGCTCATTTATGAAATTCATGGAATATTAAGTCCAGTTAATATTCTTTTCTACTTCCCTGATAGCTCAGTTGGTAAAGAATCTGCCTGCAATGCAGGAGACCCTAGTTCGATTCCAGGAAGATCCCCTGGAGAAGTGATCGGCTACCCACTCCAGTGTTCTGGCCTGGAGATTTCCACAAATTGTATAGTCCATGGGGTCACAATCAGTTGGACACGGCTGAGTGACTTTCACTTCAATATTATTTTGGAAAAAAGAGGGAACAGTGTATGATAAGAGTTTTATGTCCTTTAAGGCACACAGTACTGGAGGCAGATATAGAAGCTGAACTTGACTGTTTTGCAGCCCGGAGGATGCTGTCAGATACATAAAAACACATCATTTCCATGTATCCTCTCCAAAATGTCCCTGAGGACACAAAAACTTAAGGAAAGTATCTCCATTCTCTGAAATTCATGGTCAATCAAAAAAAAAAAAAAA
>SJYV01017907.1:0-22323 GCA_006410875.1 Neotragus pygmaeus
TCTATGGGGTCGCACAGAGTTGGACACGACTGAAGTGAAGTGAAGTGAAACTAAATCTTGGCCACCATTCATGTTCTAGTTACTTAATTTGTTCAGCAAGCCCTTTGCTTTTGAGAGATATGTGAAAATGTTTTCCAGCATGAAATAACTGAAATTTGATGAAAGCTTTGCTTACAGTACCTTAAATTTGATAAAAGTTAAAGTTGATTTTGGCAGGCTTGTTGAACACTCTGACTAAAGGTTTTCAATTGCTTTTGAACAAAATTTAGAGGATTCATTTGCAAAATGTTCAATTCCACCGTAAACACTTAAAATGATTTACAAAGTAATTCTTCAAAGGCTCACATGGTTGAAAAATTTGACTGATGACAGGCAGCAAATGAGAAAGCATACTGCTATGCAAGGTTCTGCCAAGTAACGTGGGAACCTGAGGCAGAAAGAAAATTAATAATACAGATCCTATCTGTAAAACTTGGATATTTCACTTATCACGGCTTTTGCATTAATTTTTATTTTTAAATACATGTAGAAAAATGCTCTTTGTCTCGATCATTGAGTTTTCTGCTGCCCCTTAAACTCTGTGCTGTGCTTCAGTCACTCCAGTCGTGTCCAGCTCTTTGTTGCTAACCCTATGGACCGTGACCGTAATCCACCAGGCTCCTCTGTCCACGGGATTCTCCAGGTGGAGTGAGGTGCCATGCCCTCCTCCAAGGGATCTTCCTGACCCAGGGGTTGAAGCCACCTCGCTTATGCATTGGCAGACAGGTTCTTTACCGCTAGAGTCGCCTGGGAAGCCCCCCTTAAACTTCGTACATCTCCTTTCCTAGTCCTGGCCCTGTGATCAGATTGAAATATGTCTTATATGAAACACCTATGCCAAAAAAAATTGTAGTGTAATTACTCTTTATGTATGCATATGTACATACAAATGACTACAGTTTCCATCTCAATTGATATTCCATCACAGCTTGTTTTATCCCAATTTTCAATTATATTCGCACCACACCGATTCCAAGTTCATTTCTGCTCCATGAATTTCCTAATTGGATATGAATATTGTTTTTACCATGCTGCTGTGTTCTACTAAAATTTATATTCATCCTTGCAAGCACAAAGAATTCTATCTTTGATGCTGAACTTTTTAAATGAATGTGCAAGAATATTTACAACAATGTCGGATGTTTCACGCTCCCCAGAACAAACTCTCGAAAGCTCCACTTTGATTCTATTATTGAAATCTACTGAATTTCTATAGGAAGTGCTTGAGGACCTTGATTTACAACAACTGAGGGCTGGTATGTTTGTTGCAAGCAGCTGAGGCCCTCCAGCTCTGAAGCAGAGGGTTAGGGGTGGGGATGACCGTACCAGGAGCCAGGAGGGAAGTTCATGCAGATCTGAGTTGGAGTGCCCTGATCCAAACCGCTGAGAGACCACAGGAGTCCCGGGCAAGACCTGGGCCCCAGTGCCCCAGCGCCTATGTCTTCGTTCTGCTCCCACCTGCAAGTTCTTTCTGTACAGTTGAAACAGGAAATCTGAATGGCTAGACAATTTTTTGAGCAAGACATGGATGGTGACCCTCCTGTGAACTGGCTGCTCCTGGGTTAGGTGCCAAGCTTGAATCCAATCAGCTGAGACCAGGGCAAAGGGTGGCACAAGGTAACCCAGGACAGAGCGAGGTTCCCTGGGGCACAGGACATTTTCCTTAGGAGGGGCTGTGACGATGGGCTTAGCGGGCGCTGACTGGTGGCCCTGGCCCGGCCAGCACTTACTGCTGCAAGGCCGCAGTGACTCCTCCCGGCAGCGCTTTCTTCTCTCTCCTGATTGCCCATCTGACATTCATGCTCTCAGCTCTGTTACTAGAAGCTGCTCTCCTTGTCCACTCAGCCAGATACCTTGGAAAGGAAAAAATGTCCTTCCTTGTGATTGCTCTTACCTACTCTGAGACAGACAACATTCCCTAAAGTACCTAGAGGAAGCTACCAGCCTCTGCCTATGTGGTCTTGGAACCCCCTCAGGATCGTAACAGTGAAAATTAATGAAGTCCTTGTGGAGTATTTCCCAGCCTCCCTTGCACCCTTGCCATGGGCACCCGGGTGATGCAGTCAATGTCATGTGAGGGCAGATGTTGTGCAAGACTTCCAGGAAAGTCCCTTAAAAGGGGGCAGTCTCAACACAGACCCTGCAAGTATTCTGTAAGATTTACACCTAATTATTTCATTTTGGGGGTACTGTTGTAAGCACAGTTTTTTAAATGTCAGTTTCCAATTGTTCACTGCTGGTATGTAAAAATATGATTGATTTTTTGTGGGGTGATCTTGTATCCTGCAGCATTGCTAAAATCTCTTATAAGCACTAGATGTTTTTGTAGATTCTTTGGGATTTTCTGCATAGAAATGTCATCTGCCAATATAGTACTTTTATTTCTTCCTTTCCAACCTGTATGCCTTCTATTTGCTTGTTTTGACTTAAGGTACTGACTAGGTGTTTCAGGACAAGGTCAAACAGGAATGATAAGAATGAATATTCTTGTCTTGCTCCTGATGCTAGAGGGTAAGCATTCAGTCTTTACCACTGGATAGGATACAGGTTGTTTTGTATATGCCCTTTATTAGTTTAAGAAGTTCCCTGTTCCTAGTTTATGAGAGTTTTTGTGGATGTTATAAAAGTACTTTATGGATGCCCATGACTGGATGTTGAATTTAATTAAATGTTTTTTTCTGAATGATAGGCTCATGTGGTTTTTCATCTTTGGACTGTTAATATAGTAAATTACATTGATTGATCTTCAATGCCTCGCATTCCTGAGATAAGACCCACTTATTTTTTACATATTGCTGGATTCAATTAGGAAATTTTGTTGAGGAATTTTGTATCTATGTTCATGAGGGATACTGATCTGTAGTTTTCTTTTTCTTGTATTATCTTTGTCTGGTTTTGGCATCAAAATAGGCGCTGGCCTATGTTCGATGCAGGAAGCAGGATGCTTGGGGCTGGTGCATGGGGATGATCCAGAGAGACAATGTGGGGTGGGAGGTGGGAGGGGGATTCAGGATTGGGAGCTCGTATACACCTGTGGTGGATTCATGTTGATGTATGGCAAAACCAATACAGTATTGTAAAGTAGAATAAAGTAAAAAATAAAATAAAATTAAAAATAAATAAATAAAGTTAGTCTTAAAATTGAGTTGGGAGCTTCCCTGGTGGCTCAGAGGTAAAGAATCTGCCTGCCAGTGCAGGAAACATGCGTTCAATCCTTGGTCTGGGAAGATCTCACATGCCACGGGCAACGAAGTTCACCCTGCACGACCACTGAGCCTGTGCTCAAGAGCCCTGAGCCGCAACCACGGAAGCCTGCATGCTCCGGAGCCTGCCTCTGCAGCAAGAGGAGCACGGCAATAAGCAGCCTGTACACTGGAACGAGAGAGTAGCCCTTGCTCTTCGCAGCTAGAGACAAGGTTGTGCAGCAGTGAAGATCTGCCACAGCCAAAAATTAGTTAATAATAATAATAAAGAACATAGCATTGTAGAGTAAAATAAAGTAAAAATTAAAATTAAAAAAAGAACATAGCATATTGGTTGTTTAAAAAATGAGTTGGAAGTATTCCCCTTTCGTATGCTTTCTGGAAGATAGCAGATGTGAAAAGGTCAGTTTAATGTCTTCTTTAAACACTTGGGAGAATTTGCCAGTGAAATCTGGTCCTGGAGTTTATTTTTCAGACGGCATTCAACTATAAATTCAGTTTCTTTCATAAATATAGGACTGTTCCTGTAACCTCTTTCTTCTTGGATGAGTTTTTCGTAGTGTGTGACTTTCAAGGATTTCATTCATTTCACCTAAATTGTCAATTCTGTAGAACTGTTTGTATTATTATTTCCTTATTACCATTTTAATGCATGTGAGGTCTATTGTGATCATTCCTCTTTCGTTCCTGATACTGGTAATATATGTTTTTTCTTTCCTAGTCAGTCTACCTAAAGGTTTATCAATNCACCTAAGTTGTCAATTCTGTAGAACTGTTTGTATTATTATTTCCTTATTACCATTTTAATGCATGTGAGGTCTATTGTGATCATTCCTCTTTCGTTCCTGATACTGGTAATATATGTTTTTTCTTTCCTAGTCAGTCTACCTAAAGGTTTATCAATTGTATTCATTTTTTCAAAAAGAGCAAGTTTTTGTTATGCTGATCATTCTCTATTGTTTTGTTTTCCATTTCACTAAATTCTGCTAATTATTTCCTTCCTTCTGCCCACTTTAGGTTTATATTTCTCTTAGTTTCTGAAGGTAAAAGCTTAGATATTTGAGATTTTTAAAAATATAATCATTTAATACTATCAATTTTTCTCTAAGCAAACAATGCTTAAACTGCATTTCACAAATTTTGGTATGTTTATTTTCATTCAGCTCAGAATATTTTCTAATTTCCCACTAGACTTTCTTTTTGACCCACGAGTTATTTAAAAGTGTGTTAAGTTCCAAGTTTTAGAGATTTTCCAGTTATTGTTCTGCTATAAATTTCTAGTTTAATTTCATTTTAGTCAAATAACATACTTGGTATGATTTCAATATGCATTTGTTAAGACTTGTTTTATGACCCAAGATACAGTGTTTCTTAGTGAAGATTCTTTGCACACTTGGAAAGACTTTATTTTCAGCTGGATTTTGACGGAATGTTCTATAAACCTCAATTAAATCCAGCTGATTTATGGCTCAGCTCTTCTATATCCTTGCCATTTTCTATTTATCTGCTCTATTAATTACTGAGAGAGGAAAGCTGAAGTTTCCAAATTTCTGTTTGGAGTTTCCACTTCTCCTTTCAGTTTGATCAATTTTTCCTTCATGCATTTTGGAGTCCTGTTATCATACGCATGCACATTGAGGATTTCTGTGTCCTCCAGGTGAACTGGCCCCTTTATTGTCATGTAATGTGTCTCTTTATCCCTAGTAATTTGCTTTGCTTTGAAGTCCATTTTGATATTAATATAGCCAGTCCAGCTTTTTTTTGATTGGTGTTTCCATGGTATATCTCAATATTGGTAAGAGTTTTATTGAAATATAATTCACATATCATATAGTTACCCATTTAAAGAATACTGTTCAGTGGTTTTTAGTACACATATTTCAATCTTTTAACCTATCTATACCATTGTAATATACAGCATATTGTTGTATCTTTTAAAATCCATTTTGGTCATCTCACTAGTTGGTATGTTTAGTCCATTTTGATTGAATGTTATTATTGATGTGTTTGGACCTAGTTCTGCTGTTTCATTTTTATTTTCTGTTTGCTCTGTTTTTGTGTTCCTCTGTCTCCCCTTTCCTTCTTTCCTTGGTTAAACTGTTTTTTTGTATTTTGTTTTAGTTTATTTCTTGTATTTTTACTATATTCTTAGATAAATTTTTGTGTGATTGCAGTATACATACTTCACTTTTTATTGTCTACTTAGAAGACAATAAGAAGAAATACTTTTTTACCACCTTAAATCGAATGTAGAAATACCACCACATAAGTCTCTTTACCCTCCTTCCTTTATAACTCATATCACAGATCTACATTGAAAACTTCCTCTACCAATGCCATAGTTTTTGCTTTCAACTGTCAATCATATTTCAGATGACTCAAGAGAAGGTGAACAGTCTATCTACCCAGATAGCTATCGTCTCTGCCATCCATCCTTCACTCCTGACGCTCCCGGTTTCCCTGTGGTGTCCCCTCCCTTCCACCTGAAGGTCTTCCTTTGGTGCTTGTTTCAGAACAGGTGTGACGGCGACAAAGACTCTTAACTTTTCTTCATCTCAGGATATTTTTATGTTCATTCCTAAAGGATGTTTTCACTGGATAAGCTGGGTTAGTGGTTCATCTCTTTCAGCACTTCAAAAATGATACAAATGAACTTATTTACAAACCTGAAATAGACTCACAGACATAGAAAACAAATTGATGGCTACCAAAGCGGGTAGCAGGGTAGGGGGAAGAGATAAATCAGGAATTGGAGATTAACATATACACACTACAGTATATAAAATAGGTAAACGGCAAGGACCTACTGTATAGCACAGGGAACTAAACTTAATATCTTATAATAACCTATTATGGAAAAGAATCTGAAAAATAGTATACACACACATACAACTGAGTCGCTTTGCTATACACTTGAAACTACTACACTGTAAATTAACTATGCCTCAGTTTTTAAAAACAGTTGTTTTACTTCCTTTTTGTCCCTATGGTTTCTGATGAGATATCAACAGTCAAATAAATGTTCTGCTATAGATAATGTGCATTTCTAATTTCAAGATCTTTTATTTGTTTTTAAAGAACTTTGATTCTCATATATCTAGGAGGTGATTTCTTTGAGTTTATCCTGTTTGAAATTTGTTGACTTTCTTAAACCTAAAAATTTGCAAAATATTCAGCAATTATTTTTCAATTATTACTTCCTAAACTACACTCTTTCTCCACTCTTTCTAGAACTGAGATGACACGAATGTTAGACTTTTTCGTATTATCCCATAGGTTCTTGTGGTCCATGTGTCTTGGAGAAGACTCTTAAGAGTCCCTTGGACTACAAGGAGATCAAACCAGTCAATCCTAAAAAAAATCAGTCCTAAATATTCATTGGAAAGACTGATGCTGAAGCTCCAATACCTTGGCCTGCTGATGAGCAGAACTGACTCATTGGGAAAGACGCTGATGCTAGGAAAAATTAAGGCAGGAGGAGAAGGGGACAACAGAGGATGAAATGGTTGGATGGCATCACCGACTCAATGGACATGAGTTTGAGCAAGCTCCGGGAGTTGGTGATGGACAAGAAAGCCAGAAATCCTGCAGTCCATGCAAAGAGTCAGACACAACTTAGCGACTGACCTGAACATAGGTTCCTGAGATTCTGTTCAATTTTTTCAATCTTTTTTCTCTTCATTGTTCAGATTGAACAATTTCTTTTGATATATCTTCAAGATCACTAACTTTTCTGTCATCTCTATTCTGCTATTGAGCCCATCGAGTTATTTTATTTTTAAAATTTTATTGAAGTATAGTTGATTTATAATGTCGTGTTAATTTATACTGTACAGCAAAGTGACCTAGTTAGACATATATTTTTTCATACTCTTTTCCATTATGGTTTATCACAGGATATTGAATATAGTTTCCAGTGCTGTACAGCAAGACCTTGTTGCTTATCTATACGTAGTACTTTGAATCTGCTAACCCCAAATCCCATTCTTACCCTCTCCTCTCCCCTTCCCCCTCGGCAACAACAAGCCTGTGAGTCAGCTTCTGTTTTGTAGATATGTTCGTTTGTGTCGTATTTTAGGTTTCATGTGTAAGTGATATCACCATGGGATTTCTCTTTCTCTTTCTGACTTAACTTCGCTTAGGATGATAATCTTTAGGTCCATCCATCCAGTTATTTAAACTTTTGGGTCATTGAATTTTTCAGTCCTGTAACTTCCATTTGGCTCCTCTTTGTATCTTCTATTTCTTTGTTGAGACTGTCTGTCTTTTCAGTCGAGAGTGTCCGCCCTTCCTTCTGTAATGTTCGTTGTCTTGGTTGTGCCCCGTTTTTACGGCTGCATGTGGCCTTCTCTGTTTGCGGTGAGCAGGGGGCCAGCCCTCGTGGTGGAGCCCAGGCTCCAGGAGGGCGGGCTTCAGCTGCTGCAGCGCTGGGCTCAGTAGTTGCCACACACAGGCCCAGTCGCTCTACATGCTTGTGGAATCTTTCTAGACCAGGGATCGAACCTGTGTCCCCTGCATTGGCAGGCAGATTTATATCCACTGTACCACCAGGAAAGTCCCCCTTACTTCTTATAGTTATAGCAGATACTTTAAAGTCTTTGTGTGATAATTTCAACATTTGTGTTTTCTCAGGGTTCACATTTATTGACTGCCTTTCAACTGAGAATTAAAATTTTTCTCATTCTTTATATCCTAAGTCATTTTAGATTGTATTCTGGACATTTTATATATCATGTTATGTGACTCTGGGTTTTGTTTATCAAGGAGAATGTTGATATGTATACATACATATATGTATGTGTGTATATATTATATAAAATATATATTTATAATATATAATATAAATATATATTGTACTATTATGTACATATAATTGATCTAGACTAGATTCAGGCCATACATTTCAACCCACTTTCTGGGCTCAGGTTCCAACATCAGTTGAGTTTTCAAAGCCTTCTGCAGTATTGCTCAAGCGTGTCCTACATGTGCAACATCAGTGACCAGTCTGGGACCTGGGTGGCAGTCTGCCCCATGGTTCAATTCTCAAAACCTTTCACATTCTGTTTAGGATCATATCCACACATCCACAGTTTGGAGCTGATCCCAGGAGTTCATACACAAAGTTATAGGGTCACTTTCTTGTGCTGTCTTCTCTCCATAATCACCCAACACTCTCCAAATCCGTGGGGGCTTCCTTCTTCATCCTCTAGCCAGAAATCTGGGACTTTAGGTTCCCAGTTCTGCTATGTACTTACTATGACGGCATCTGTGTCTGGGGCAAAGCAACGGGAGGACAGAGAGAGGAAGGGTGGTGGGAAGCAAAAACAGTGTGCCTGAGATCTTCCCTCACTGGGTAAATAATCCACCTGCAATGCAGGAGACCCCAGTTCGATTCCTGGGCCAGGAAGATCCCCTGGAGAAGAGATAGGCTACCCAGTCCAGCATTCTTGGGCTTCCCTGGCAGCTCAGCTGGTAAAGAATCTGCCTGCAATGCGGGAGACCTGGGTTCGATACCTGGGCTGGGGAGATCCCCTGGAGAAGGGAAAGGCTACCCACACCAGTATTCTGGCCTGGAGAATTCCATGGACTGTACAGTCCATGGGGTCTCAGAGTCAGACCCGACGGAGCGACTTTCACTTTCTCCCCTTTCACTTGTGTTCACAGGTCTTCTGGTAGAGAAGGCGTTCTTTCTCTGAGAATTTTAGGTGCCCTCTTGACTGATGGTGTCAACACCATTGCCACCACCACCACTGCAGGACTGCCTGGAGGCTAGGATGGAAGACCTTGGGAGAAAAACAAACAGGAAAACTCTCCCTCTTGTCCTTAGGAGGCCCTTTCCTACTCCTCAGGCCAGAAAGAGGGCTCTGTCTTGAAGCTCCTTCTGCCTGTACCTGGTACACCCTTCCAGGCTTCAGTCTGCCTCTGAGTCCAGGCCAGGCAACACTGGAGGGAAGGAAAACGAGATACTCACCCCAGCTCACTTGTACTTCAAATTCTTGTTTCCTTCTCTAATCTGTTGGTTACCAATTACCTTGGGACTTCCCTTTGGTTCAGTGGCTAAGACCCTGCACTCCCAATGCTTGGGGCCTGGGGATTGATCCCTGGTCAGGAAACTAGATCCCACATGCTGCAACTAAGACCCGGTATGGCCCAATAAAATAAATATTGGGGGCTTTACTGGTGGCTCAGACAGTAAAGAATCCGCCTACAGTGCGAGAGACCTGAGTTTGATCTCTGGGCTGGGAAGATCCCCTGGAGAAGGAAATGGCAACCCACTCCAGTATTCTTGCCTGGAGAATCCCCAAGGACAGAGGAGCCCAGTGGGCTACAGTCCATGGGGTCACAGAGTCAGACATGACTGAGCGACTTTCATTTTTTTAACTTACCTTTTAAGTCCTCAAATAGTTGGTCCATACATTCTATCCAGGGTTTATAACTGCATTCCATAGGAGACAGGTAGAGTATATTTACTCCGTCTTTCCCAGGACTAGTCTGCCATCCATTGGGTTTCTTTTAAAAATGTATTTTATCCAGTTATAGTTGGTTTACAATGTTGTGTTAACCATTGGGTTTTAATTTCAATTATATTTGTCACTTCTAGAGGTTCTATTTGGTTCTTTCCCAGATTCATCTGATCACTTTTGATACTCCCATTCTTGTGTCATAGATTCAGTCACCTCTAATTTAAGCAAACTACACATAATTACTTCATACTTTGTAACGGATAATTCTAATATCTTCAGTTGCTGTTGGTCTGATTCAGCAGCGTTGTTTCTGCTGACTCTCATTTCATGTAGCTTCTATTTAATGATTTTTTTCGTATGACCTTCTGTTCCTCAGAAGTTTATCTGTGTGAATTCTTTGAAGCCTAGATTTAAAGTGTGTTTCTCCAGGGAGCATTTGCAATTACTTCGCCAGGCATCTGGGGAACACTTTAAAATGCATTTTTTTTAGTTAGTTTTTTTGGAGGAGGGGAGCACAGGGACCAATATAGGCAGTGTGATGCTGGCGCCATACACGCTTGAAACTGGTCTCGTCCTGGAGATTCTCAGGGAAGACTCTTCTTTCCTTCACTCCAACCCCAGTGAAGACAGAGGCAGACAAATCTCTGTAGATATCATTTTCCTAGTTTTCTAGCCCGTTGGGATCCTAGGTTTATGCAGGAGCTGGCTTTCTCACTTTGGTTGGGTCCCAAGAACTATCTTCTCTTCCCTAAGCTGTGTAGCCTGTTAAAGCCAGAATTTGGGTCACCAGAGACAGGTGGGTACATTGGCTCCAAAACCTCTGAGGATTCAAGATTTCCTGATGCTTCTGAGCCTTGACATTTCCCTTATTTTCTGTCATCTAAGGAGATCAGTCCTGGGTGTTCTTTGGAAGGACTGATGCTAAAGCTGAAACTCCAGTACTTTGGCCACCTCATGAGAAGAGTTGAGTCATTGGAAAAGACCTTGATGCTGGGAGGGATTGGGGGCAGGAGGAGAAGGGGATGACAGAGGATGAGATGGCTGGATGGTATCACCAACTCAATGGACATGAGTTTGGGTGAACTCTAGGAGTTGGTGATGGACAGGGAGGACTGGTGTGCTGCAATTCATGGGGTCGCAAAGAGTTGGACACAACTGAGCGACTGAACTGAACTAAAGCTATGTCTTTGAAAGGTATTTTTTAAAATTTATTCAGCATTTTAGGTGTTATAGCCCAGGGAATTTCTCTATATTTAGCTGTTGGAAATGACATCTTTGACTTCTGATAGGGGAATTCACCCAGATCACAGCTATTGTAATAGTTAATGAACTTGGTTTTACCTCTCCCACCCAGTTTCATATCTACTACGGATTATATTATTCTCCCTCTCCCTGGCTTGGTCAACTTTCTCTTTATTCCTTATGTCACATTGCTTCATCACCTTCATCATTTGCTCATTCAGATCTTCCATTCCGCTTTTCAGTTTTGTGGCAGGTTTTGCCTGTTTACTTCTCCCCTGGCCTTTGAAAAGAGTTCTTTTGTACATGGCTGCACTGGATCTCCATCGCTAAGCCCAGGTCTTTCTCTAGCTGCTGCTGGTGGGGGCTCCCCTCCACTTGCAGTGCGTGGGCTTCTCACTGCGGTGGCCCCTCCTGTCGTGGGGCGCGGCCTCTAGGGCTCCTGGGCTTCAGTAGTCACGGCGCGTGGGCTCAGCTGCCCTGTGACATGAGGACCCATCCCAGAGCAGGGATCAGGCCTGCGTCCCCTGCATTGGCAAGTGGATTCTTAACCACTGAGCCACCAGTGACGTCCTGGAAGATCTTTAGAACACTTTTATTCTCTACGCTCCAAAACATCCTCTCCTTTCCAAGGATTTGCTAATAGTTTTAGACCAATGATGTCCAAAAGAATTTTCTGCGATATTGGAAATGGTCTATACCCCATGTCCAGTACAGCAGCCACTACCCATATGTGGCCATGAAACACGTGACAAGTGGCTAGTGCAACTGAAGAACTGAATATTTGATTGTATTTAATTTTAATGAATTTAAATGTAAAAAGCCACCTATGACAAATGGCTACCCCACTGGTCATGGCAGACTTTATTTCATTTCTGACTTAATAAGTTTTCCCTTACAGAATGGCTTTGTTTCAAGAATTCCTACTTTAAAACTTCCAATGATCACATCATCATTCATTTAGATTTAGCTACATATAGTCATTTCTTCTTATATATCAAATATTCCTTATATATTTTTTCATCCTGTATCTTGAAATCTCTCTTCTAACCCTAGTTTCATTTTATATGGTGAACTAGTCTTTTTTTTTTTTTTTCAGATTTTTTTTAATGTGGCCATTTTTAAAGTCTTTATTGAACTTGTTACAATATTGCTACTGGTTTGTTATTTTGGCCATGAAGCATGTGGGATCTGAGCTCCCTGGCCAGGGGTTGAACCCACACCCTCTTCACTGGAAGGCAAAGCCCTAAGCACTGGACCAGCAGGGGAGTCCCTGTTCAGTCTTCATGCGCCACCAAAATCCCTCACAGAATTAATGGCATCTTGACTGGGGCGAAGACACGAATCACAAATCTTTACCCTGGTAATCTGTGGAAATGTTGTGGCCCAGCCTTACAGATGTAAAGACTGATGTTAGTTTATCTTTGAAAGCCACCTCTTCTCAAGTGTACGAGCATGTATCATGCCCCCTTTGTCCTTGGGTGGCAGGTACAAATCTCAGACTACAAACCAAGGTACATGATAAACAGAACTTTCCTTATCTAACTGAACTGTATTTCTATTTTGAGCCCTCATGTCACTTGGAGGGAGGACAGGTCGTCCTAGTCAAGATCATGTCTCAGTTCTTGAGTTGCCGTGCTGAGGCAGGGGAAGAGGAACACGAGGCAGATTCAGTTCTTGGGGATCTGCCTTGCTGTCCTCCCCCAAGAGGTCTGGACATCAGACACTGGTGTCCACGGACCATACATGGCCTCCCTCTGGGCCTCCCTCAGCCTCTCCAGGTCCTCCTGCCTTCTGTACCTCACCTATACCACACTCCTGCGCCTATCAGATGCATGCTGCTAGGTCCACACCTCTCCAGGCTGTGGAGGATATTCGTTGGCACACAGAGGCCTTCCGCTGCTCCTGGGAGTTCTGTGAGGACGCATCAGGCCCACCTGCCTGGCACACCCTCCAGATGACTTCCACTTCTACTTCAGCACCTGTCGTGGCACAAGGAGGTCCAGGGCCCTCCCAGCTCCTTATCTGCCCCAGAGGCCAAGGCCATTCCATGCTTGGACTCCCCAGACCTAACTGGGATATCTGTCCTCTCTTCTCACTTCCCCTATGAGTCTCCTCCCTCCCCAGCTCATGGATCTTTATTTAGTGTGGGGGGCCACACAGGGATTGAGCAGCAAAGACTGGATCGATATCCAGATGTCCAGACATCCAAGACAGGCTCCTCTCAAGCCTGAGTGAGCTTTCACAAAGAAGGATGCAGCCTGCCCTGTGCGGGAGTGCCTGAGATCCCCTCAGGGACAGGACTTAGCTGGCAGGAAGGAAGTACTCCATAAACACTGGACAAGGTTGAGGCCACCCAGGCAAGAGGTCTGCAGCATGACATCACTCTTGTATGGCTGAATCCCCACTGTGGGCCTGATACGATCGCTGATTGACTCATTAGCCAGGGAGCTGTGAGGACTGGAGCCAGGAAAGAGGAGAGGATATGGGATGAGTGAGTGTAGCCCAGCTGGTACATAGCACATTACCTTTTTTAAACTTCTTATTTTATATTGGGATATAGCTGGTTAACAATGTTATGATAGTTTCAGGTGAACAGCAAAGGGATTCAATCATACATATATATACATGTATCCATTCTCCCCCAACCCCTCTCCCATCCAGGCTGCCACATAACACTGAGCAGAGTTCCATATACATTAGGTTCTTGTTGGCTATCCATTTGAAATACAGCAGTCTCACATTACCATTTGAAGAATCCAAAGAGAGAGATTCTTCTTCATCCCCATTTTATAGATGGGAAAATTGAGGCTTCGAGAGATTGAGTAACTTGCCCAAGGTCACAGAGCAACTGGAGAAACTGGATTCAAGTCAGCTTGAACACTGAGCCCCAAGCTTCCATACCACACAGTCTCTTCCCCACCAGCTCGTGATGACACCCACTGGGCAGAGAGGGAACTGAGGCCAGAGGAGAGAAGCGACTTGCTCAAGGTAGAAGAGGAGTTGGACCCGAAGCCAAGACTACATCTGGGCTGTTTAACCTCAGTGCTCCTGCCTACTTGGGGTCCTAAACTAACGAGAAGACAGATCCCCAAGTTCCTGTCCCGGGGGCTGGCCATCAGGTAGGCATAGTGCCTTTCAAGTCCAGCTCCTGGCCTCGTGGAGCCACCGGCTGTGTCACACTGACACAGTCAGCAAGAGAATGCCACCAACACCCTGCACTCCCCCACCTGCCCTGCCAGTGCGCTCGAGCCACGATGGGCACCTAGTTCAGAAAGCAGGCTCCAAGACGCTGCGGAAAAGACGGCATGTGGCTCCACCCCCTGGCCATAGCTGATTGGGCCAGAAGAAGACACCCGACCCGGGTTGGGCCAATCAGCTTCTCTCCTGGGTTTCCAGCGGCCCCAATCCTCCTTCCCTCCAGCTGTGGCCCCTGGGGCCATCCTCCAGGCCAGGTTGGGGACAGGAGCATCAGGGAGGCCAGTACAGTGGCCGTGACAAGGGGAACATAACTGACCCATGGCTTCAGCGGCTCCACTCTGGGCCTTAAAGACCATTTTACACGTGGGAAAACTGAGGCTCAGAGAAGAGGAGGATGTGGTCAAGGGGAGGGAAGATCACCTCAACAGCTGGACATGAGCAGACGGCTCTCAAACTTCAGTTTGACAGTCAGTAGTATTAAAACTGAGAGAGAGGGACCTCCTGGAGCCCAGCACACAGAGCTTTCCAGCACATCAAGTGGGCCAGCAGGTACCAGTGTGCGCCAAGCCCAGGACCTACTCCCCCTAAAACCCAGATGTCACTTCTCCTGGGACCCAGGCATCACCACCCCTTCAGCCCCAGGGCCATGCACCTGTTGGACAATCCCAGTTCTGGGGCTCTTCCCACACACAGAGGCGGACATGTGGGCCTGAGGCAGATGGGAAGACTAGCAGAAAGGGATAGTTATACAGACACTATGTCTGTGTTTTATTACCCNGTGGGCCAGCAGGTACCAGTGTGCGCCAAGCCCAGGACCTACTCCCCCTAAAACCCAGATGCAGGGAATTCACTTCTCCTGGGACCCAGGCATCACCACCCCTTCAGCCCCAGGGCCATGCGCCTGTTGGACAATCCCAGTTCTGGGGCTCTTCCCACACACAGAGGCGGACATGTAGGCCTGAGGCAGATGGGAAGACTAGCAGAAAGGGATAGTTATACAGACACTATGTCTGTGTTTTATTACCCAGGAATTCATCAGGCACCTACTATGTGCAAGACCCAGTGACAGCAGAATATTCCAGGAACTGCCAGGATTTGGAGATACCTGGAAATCAGAGACTGGAGCATTCATACTCAGAGTTCTGGGGCCTTGAGCAAGTCACTTAGCCTCTCTGGTTCTCTGTTTCCTCATCTACAAGTGGATTATATGAGAGTTCCATGTTAGAGAGCTCAATAAGCTGACAAAAGCAGACTCCTACAGTTAATCAGGAATATTAGTGCCAGGGGGCTTCCCTGGTGGCTCAGTCGGTAAAGAATCTGCCTGCAATGTGGGAGACCCGGCTTCAATCCCTGGGTCGAGAAGATCCCCAGAGAAGAGAATGGCTACCATTCCAGCATTCTTGCCTGGAGAATTCCGTGGACAGAGGAGCCTAATAGACTACAGTCCATGGTGTCACAAAGAGTCAGACATGACTGAGGAACGAACACCTTGGGCTTCCCTGGTGGTTCAGACAGTAAAGAATCTGCCTGCAATTGCTGCAGTTATGACTTCTGTCCTTGAAGGAAGGAGCCGAGCACTGACATGGAACTGATGCTTTATTCTGGGCCCCCAGAGACGAGCCTCCCACACACAGCTCAGCAGCTAGAGCCTGTGCGCTGGGCAGCCACCTGCCTTCTGAAGGGCAGGGTCCAACAGGAGTCTGGCCCAAGGCTCACATCTTTCTCCTCTACCACCAGACCTCCTTCCACAAGAGAAGACTCTTCCGGCTAAAGCCAAGCGCTCAGAGGAGATGGAAGACAGGATGGGGTCAAGGCTCTGCAGCTTGTATGCCAATGGGGAGGGTTGAGTGTTTAGAAGGACTCAGATAAGGAGCCGACATGGAATCAGTCCTACAGGAGGGGCTACTCAACTGGACATCTTCAACTCGAGTTACCTAGATAAACACTAATTGTCTGTATACCAGGAGACAGATGTAGTTACTGGGGAGTTCAGTAGAAAGAGAGCTCAGACCCAAATGGAAAAACCCAGGAGTTCTTCCTAGAGGAGGTTGCATTTAGCCAAGTCTTGAAAGATGGTGAAGGTAGGACACTCTGGGGGGAAGAACCAGCATGAGCAGAGATTAGGAGATGGGAAAGGGGCAGGTAGCTTGCCTGGAGTGGGGCAGGAAAGAAGGACAAGAGTGGGAAATGGGGCCAGAGGGGCCATCAGTAACAAGCAGCGATCAGCTTCTGAAGGCCCTAAAGGCCCTTGGTCAGGCGTTTGATATCTACCTTGTTCTGCAGAGGAACAAGGATGAGATTTTGAGCACAGGAGTAATGTTCTCAATGTGTGTGAGTGAGATAGATGCCCCAAGGCATTCTGCCATTCTGCAATCCTAGGTGTCCCCAGCAGATGCCAGAAAGTTTTTGCCAGCTTTTGCATTTCCTTTAAATGGTCTCACCTCTCTGCATTTTCATCAGAGATCTAGTAAAGCTCTGAACTGTATGTATCATGAGCCTGTCACACATCCCCTGGGTATCCTTCCAATACAAAGGGACACTTACCCACACACACAAGCCCACTCAGGGGGCCACGCAGGTTGCCAAGTCCATTTCTGAGCTGCATGGCCAATATTGGCCACCAGAGGGCGCCTCCAGCATCCCAGGAAAGAAAGCGCCCAGACTGGGCTTAAGAACCCACCCCAGGCAGAAGGGTTGTAGAAGCCAGCAAGATCACCTTCCTCGTCTGACATGTAAGGAAACAGAGGCTTAGAGAGCAGGGCGATGTGGTCAAGGGGAGGGAGGAGGGAGTGGCGACCTCAGCAGCTGGACCTGAGCAGATGGCTCATAAACTTCCATTTGAAAGTCAACAGGAGGACTTCCCTGATGGTCCAGGGGCTAAGACTCCTGTTCCCAATTCAGGGGGCCCGGGATGGATCCCTGGTCAGGGAACTAGACCCCACATGATGCAACTGAGAGTTTGCACGCCACAGCTAAGGATCCTGTGTGGCCCCAATAAGACCTGGTACAGCCAAACGAATATTAACAGGAAGCAAGAAAGAAAGTCAACAGGATTAAGACTGAGAAAGAGATCTCCCCGGGCCAGCACACACCACCACTACTCCAGGAAGGAGTAAAATAGGGACAAGAACTGCAGCCAAACCAAGCTCTTGGCTTCCTGGACTGAGTCTCTCATTCTCCTAAGAGTCACTCACTGACTTGTTCTTTCTTCACTCGCTCACTCAGCAGGTATCAGACATGTCAGGGGAGGCAGAGAGATGATTGGTTCCATTTCTGACTCCCACTGAGTGCAGATTGGATGGTCTGAGGGCCTGAGCAGGCAGGACTCAGGAAGGGTGGTCACTGTGGCAGGAGAAAGGTCAGGAGGCAGAAGGGACAGCCTGGGAAAGGACTGGATGGGATCCGCCCAGGGTTCTGGCTCGGGTGTCCCAAGGCAGTGGGCCCACTCAGGGCCAGTCTGTTCATAACTGCTGCGTCCCCAGCAGCCAGTGGCTTGAGACTGATGAGTGAATGAATGAACAAATGAGACCACTGACCAAGTGAAGAAAACACCTGAACCTTTATCACAGACAAGGGATCGTTGTTCAGTCACTCTGTCACATCCAACTCTTTGTGACCCCACGGACTGCAGCATGCCAGGCTCTCCTGCCTTTCACTATCTCCCGAGTTTGCTCAAACTCATGTCCATTGAGTCGATGATGCCATCCAACCATCTCATCCTCTGTTGCTCCCTTCTCCTCCTGCCCTCAGTGTTTCCCAGCATCAGGATCTTTTCAAGGGATTGTGTGTGTTAGTCGCTCAGTTGTGTCCAGCTCTTTGCAACCCCATAGACTGTAGCCCACTAGGCTTCTCTGTCCATGGAATTCACCAGGCAAGAATACCAGAGTGTATTGCCGTTCCCTTCTGCAGAGGATCTTCCCAACCTAGGGATCGAACTCTGGTCTCCTGTATTGCAGGCAGATTCTTTACCATTTGAGCTACAGGGAAGTCCTATAATTAATTTATATTAATTTATAAATTTCAAGGGATTAATGTCTATTATTTATAAAGAGCCTTTAAAAGTAGAGAAGGAATAAATCAACAAACCTCCTAGAAAAATGGGCTAAAAATATTGCCAGACAGTTCACAGAAAAAGAAATGCAAATGGCCCTTAGTCATATGAAACGATGATCAACCTCAATCAAGTAAAAGAAATGCAAATCAGAATGACTCAGAGATACCGTTTCCTACCTATCAGACTGGCAAAAATCCGAAAGTTTGCCAAAACATTCTGCTGCAGAAGCTATGGGGAAACAAGCCCTGTGCAGCTGATGGGAATGCAAAATGGTACAATCCCTTTTCCGGGGAACTGGACAAAAGCTAGCAAAATCACCATTTATGTTCAAGCTGTGACTTGGGAATTCCACTGCTGGAAATATACTCCAACTGGTACGCCAGAAGATGGAAGTACAGGGCTTTTTACTACGACCCTATTTGTAACAGCAAAGGACTGGAAAGAAGGAAGATGTTCATAAGCAGGGGACTGTGGTTAGCAACACAAAGGAGGACTCTGATGATAAAGAACAGAGGAGCTCTCAACAGACCGCTGTGGGAGATACTGCAGAGCAAGATGTAACGTGAATCAAACAAGGTAGGGGAGAGTGTGGCAGTGTATTCACACTTAACGAACAAAAGAAGGGAGGGATGTGAATATATGTGTATATCGGCGTATTTTATATACATATACACACATGTGTGTACACGTATATAAATCAACGGAAGGATAAAGCTCAGATTTGCAGATGACACCACATGTACGGCAGAAAGTGAAGAGGAACTAAAGAGTCTTTTGATGAAAGTGAAAGAGGAGAGTGAAAAAGCTGGTTTAAAATGCAACATCCAAAAAACGAAGATCATGGCATCCAATCCCACCACTTCATGGCAAATAGATGGGGAAACAATGAAAACAGTGAGAAACTGTATTTTCTTGGGCTTCAAAATCACCGCAGATGGTGAATGCAGCCATGAAATTAAAAGACGCTTGCTCCTTGGAAGAAAAACTATGACAAACCTAGATAGCATATTAAAAAGCAGAGACATTACTTTGTTGACAAAGATCTGTCTAGTCAAAGCTATAGTTTTTCCAGTAGTCACGTATGAATGTGAGAGTTGGACCATAAAGAAAGCTGAGTGCAGAAGAATTGATGCTTTTGAACTGTAGTGTTGGAGAAGACTCTTGAGAGTCCCTTAGACTGCAAGGAGATCAAACCAGTCAATCATAAAGGAAATCAGTCCTGAATATTCATTAGAAGGAGTGATGTGGAAGCTGAAGCTCCAATACTTTGGCCACCAGATGCAAAGAACTGACTAACTCACAAAAGACCTTGATGATGGAAAAGATTGAAGGCAGAAGAAGAAGGGGATGACAGAGGATGAGATGGTTGGATGGCATCACTGGCTTGATGGACATAAGTTTGAGCAAGCTCTGGGAGTTAGTGATGGACAGGGAAACCTGGTATGCTGCAGTCCATGGGGTCACAAAGAGTCAGATACGACTGAGCAACTGAACTGAACCCAACTGAAGGATAAACATAATTTTTTTCAAATTAATAATTAGAGGAAGGGGGGGTGGGATGAGAGGGCACAAATGAAAGTTATACCCTTGTAAATATATTCTGTATGATAGACTTTGTAACCATAAATAAAATTTTAAATAAATTCATAAAAGCCAAAAACAAAATGAAGCAAATAAATCTATACATTGAATTAGTGACATAACCACAAAGAGAAGAACTATCCCAAGTGACTTTCTAGCAAAGTAATTTAAAGACATGGGAACCAATCACAACGTGTGGACCTTATTTGCATCCTGATTCAAACATCCAAGTTGCAAAAAAAAAAAAAAAAATTAAATATAACATTCAGGAGACAAGCAGGAAAACGTGAGCCCTGACTGGATATATGTTAACTGGGATAACGGCATGTTTTAGATGTGATAACGGTACCATAGAAAGGTAACATTGAATATTTATGAATAAAATGGCATGACATCTGGGATTTGCTTCAAAAATAATTAGGTCGTGGTGGGTGGGGTGAGGAAACACGATCCAAGGCTGATAAGGAGGTAGTTGCTGAAGGCTGCTGATGAGTAAGTGAGGTTCAGTAAAGTACTGTTCTTTCTACTTTCTTAGATGTTGGAAATTTTCATAATGAAACATTAAAAAAAAAAAAAACCTGGCACTTGGTAAGGATGTGGAACAATTGAAACTTGTACATTACTAGTGGTAGTGTAGTCTGGAAGCTTCTTATGACAAACTTAATCCACACACGATCCAACAGTCCCACTTCTGGATTCTTACCTAGAGAAATGGAAACTTCAGTTCAGTTCAGTCGCTCAGTCGTGTCCAACTCTCTGCGACCCCATGAAAACTTACATTTGCCCAAAAAAGAGATGCTTTCAGTTAGGAACAGAATTCCTGCTGGCATTTGTCAAGATGTTCAAGTTAGAGTTTAGACTTTAGAAGGTTATTATTATTTTGAAAATAGTACAGCCATTCCAGGTAACAGTTTGGCAGATTCCTGTAATGCCAAACATACACTTATGACTCAGTACTCCCACTTCAAGGCATCGTCCCCAGAAAAATGAAAATTCCTTTTTGCACAAAAGCCTACACATGAGCATTTGCAGTGGCATTATTCATAATTGCCAAAACCTGGACACAATCCAAATGTTCATTAACAAATGAACAGATACATAAATCATCTGTGAGCTCTGTCACTTCAGTCATGTCTGATTCTTCATGACTCTGTGGACTGTAGCCCACCAGGTTCCTCTGTCCATGGGATTTTCCAGGCAGGAATACTGGAGTGGGTTGTCATTTCCTTCTCCAAAGGATCTTCCCAATCCAGGGATCGAGCCTGAATCTTCTGCATGTCTCGCATCTCAGGCCGATTCTTTACTGCTGAGCTACTGAGGAAGCCCCAATAAATTACCTACACCTATACAACTCTGAATCTACACAATTCATACGGAAATAAAACTCACCGGGCAATAAAAAAGGAACCAAGTACAAATACACGGAAGAACTCAAATGACTCTCATAAGCTTTTATGCTGAGTAAAAGAAGCCAGATTCAAAAGGTTGCCTGCTGCACGATTCCATTTACATGGCATTCTGGAAAAGGCAAAACTATAGGGACAAAAAATAGATGAGGGGCTGGGAGGAGGAGGAGGTCCTGGTGACAAAGGAGCAGGAGGAAATACTGATGGAAACATCCAACAGCTTGATTATGGCGGTGTTTACACCACTGTCGAACATTTGTCAAACCTCACACAACAAAAAGGGATGAGTTTACAATATGCAAATTGTACCTCAGTAAATCCTGCCCCCAACAAACAAAAACCTGGCACTTGGTAGATGATCCACTGAATGTTGATTGAAAGTCGGGTGGATGAGTGGGCAGAGAGAGTCTAGAAAGAAGAGTGGGTGAGAGCAGGAATGTGCCTGTGTGAGGAGCTGGGGGGCCTATGGGAGCCCTGAGCGGGGTGATCGGGGGCAGCGGGACATCCCAGGTGGAGGCCCCAAGACCACGGGAACTTGGACATCAGCTGACCTCTACTCTCCCTCCTCTCTGGACCCTGCCCCTCCCCACAGGGAATGCCCCCAGCTACTGCCTTCAGAACAGTAGCTTCAACCCAAACACGCTCACTCTTGGGAGGACTCAGTCTCGCTGAGGCCTAACTTCAAGTTCCTCTGGGTTCTGAGATAGGCGGGTGCACAGAGCGAACCCAAAGCTGCCTCCCCACTGGCTCTTTCCCGTCCTCCCTGAACCTCAGGAAACAGAGGCTCCATCCTCCTGCGTTAGACATGGAGAGCTCCCCACAGGCAGAGCCCAGAGCCACCTCGCCCCACTCACTGCCATCGTCATTGCTCCACAGGGGCCTTGACCCAGGGCTTGGGGACTCGGGAAGAGACAACATCCCTTCCCCAAAAGACTGTTAGTGTAATCTGATTGGAGAACACAGATCTCTCCCACAAAGAGCTCTCAGGTTGATGGAAACCCAGACACGCTTCTGTGATTCTCACGCTTGAGAGTCTCCCTAGTTTAGTTCAGTTCAGTTCAGTCGCTCAGTCGTGTCCGACTCTTTGCGACCCCATGAATCGCAGCACGCCAGGCCTCCCTGTCCATCACCATCTC
>SJYV01017911.1:2298-85643 GCA_006410875.1 Neotragus pygmaeus
ACGAGCACCGCCTCCTCCCTGCCATAGACAGCCATGTCTGTCACCAGTGACACCCCTCAGGCCATAGTCGACAGAACCAGGCTTTATCCCATGGAGAACCCTCCCCATGTGTACTCAGAGGCATGGAACAATATTCACTGGAGCATTATTTGTAGCAGAAGACTTTAAAATGGCCCAAATATCTATCCCCAGGAGAATGAGCAATAAGTTGTGACATATATATTCTTATATTAGAATATTATACAGCAGTTAATGTGAATGAATAACTATATGTACCAACATAGTTAATTTTCAAAAAACATAATTTGAGCAAAAGCACAAGTTGTAGAAGAATTTAAAAAGCAAGTTGTAGAATGCCACTTACCTGAAACTTAAGAGTATGTAAACAATATCATATGTTGTTTATAGATGGATATATTTGTTGTAAAAAATAAAGAAATTCATGGGAAAACTAAAAACAACATCAAAATTTTAGATTCTAATTAGCTGTGGTGAGTAAGAAAGGAAATTAAATATCTAATATCTTTTTCTTGAATTGGATACATACATATGAATGTTTATTATACCATTCTCTATATTTTATTGCAAACAAAAATTTTCAAAATGTTGTAAGTGGAAAAGAGAAGGAAAAATGCTGTAAAAAAATATTTATAGCAGTCAGATCTGAGAGATAAGATTGTATATGAGATTCCTTTACTTTTCCTGTAAGAATTTCCCCCAATTTGTCCATTATTACACTTATTTTACTACCATCAGATTAATTAAAATATTGAGCTTCCCTGGTAGCTCAGTTGGTAAAGAATCTGCCCTCAGTGCAGGAGACCCAGGTTTGACCCCTGGATGGGGAAGATCCCCTGGAGAAAGGAATGTTTACCCACTTCAGTACTCTTGCCTGGAGAATTCCATGGACAGACGTGCTTGGTAGGCCACAGTCCATGGGGTCGCAAAGAGTCAGACATGACTTAGTAACCAAACCACCACCACACTTGTTTTATGGCAGAAAAAGAACATTTATACATAAGAATGAAGTCTGAAAATTTCTCTAACCAGGCACAAAATCTTTCTTCCCATAATGAGGAACTAAATTATACACACAGACACACACATATATATATGTATACATATATATACACATACACTATATATGTGTGTATATATACACACACATATAAACAATATATATTGTGTGTATATATGTATTTATATTTTCTATATAATGTATATATACTGTCTATATAATGTATGTATATATAATGTATATACAATGCATGTATATATACTGTATACATAATGCATGTTTATACAATTGTATATATAATGTAATATACATTATATATATAATTGTGTATATAATGTGTGTATGGTACTGTATATATAATGTATATCTACTGTATGCATATATATATATATATATATATATATTATATATATGTGTGTATTCCAAATATATGGAATGTGTATTCTACTTATTTATATAGCATATATACATACAATATATAATACTGTACACATGGGAAATCATATATATACTTCTTACTAAGATGTAAATGATTGATACTTAACTTGGCAACTTCCCTGGTGTCTCAGACAGTAAAGCATCTGCCTACAATGCGGGAGACCCAGGTTCAATCCCTCGGTCAGGAAGATCTCCTGGAGAAGGAAATAGCAACCCACTCCAGTACTCGTGCCTGGAAAATCCCATGGACAGAGGAGCCTGGTAGGCTGCAGTCCATGGGGTCGCTAAGAGTCGGCCAGTCTGTCTCCAACAGATATTAATAACTACAGTAGTAGAGAATATGTTACAGTCAAGGTAATTTAAAGTTCTCCAAAGCATTGGCTTCTTATAGGTAACAGGTATAGTTATAGGACATAGGTTGAAATATAGGGATTCTATGACTTGATTNGGAGACCCGAGAATGAAGGGGATGCTGCCACCTGTGACTGGCAATTCCGGGGCCCACACTGCTTAGTGGGGCCCTGTGTTCTGTGCAGCCGGGGAGAATACCAGCAGGTCCCCAGGACGGGGCCACTCTGCAGCAAGGAAACAGGCCTGGATGTGCTGGGATGCTTCCCTTACCTCCCAAGACAAGGATGGCTCGTTCACACCTGAGTCCCTCCAGCTGCTCAGCCTGCCGAGGCCTGTGGCCTCTCACCAGGATCTGCTTCTTTGGAATTCTTTGGCAGAAGCGTCTGTTTTACCCTGATCACTGTAAACAGAAGCATTTGACTTTTAATTAATGGAAGCGGATGCATTTATTTAATACACAGAAGGAAAAGATTGATTTATGTCTTTTGCGTACACACAGGGACAGCTTAATTTAATGGAGTTGAAGCGGGAGGGGAGAGGGTCTTAGCAAGACCCATCTGGCCCAGCTCCGATTTAGCATGGATCACTTCCCACTCACGACAGAGATGCTAATTGTGAATGCTACTTCCAAACACCATAGGATGCAGTGTAATTACACTGCTCATAAAAGAATTCCAAACAGGGCTCTGTTTTGAATTTGATGAAACATAATGAGAAATCTCTGTGGCAGATGACAACAGTCTTCTTTCAATTAATGAGACACTTGCTCCGAGTCATCCCCCAAACCATTAGGAACTGATTAGAGAGATTTATGATCTCTGAAAGGACCAAACACAAACATTTTTCAAGTAGAAACTGCAGTAACACTATCTCCTTTGAGGACATCAGGAAGGACATTTATTTAAATGAAATGCGAGTAGAAAGAATAATTTTCTAGAACACCTTCCATCCAGCTCTGAAAGCCAAATTGCCCAAAGCAAACCACAGTAAGCCATTTTATGAGAGTTTCATTTATTCCTTCCCCCCTTCAGTCATTCATTCACAAAAGGGATCCAATAGGTATTTATAGAACATGATCATGAGTAAGGTGTAGGGCTTGGCTGTCTTACACAGCAGTGATGAGTCACAAGGGGAAGTTTTGTGTAAGAAGACTTGGCATGTTTGAAAGAAAACAAATGTGAAGTTAGACATCCTTAATTCAAGTTCAAGCTTTCCCTATTACTAGGTATGTGCTCAGTCAGTCACTCGGTCACGGCCGACTCTTTGCGACCCCATGGACTGTAGGCCTCCAGGCTCCTCCATCCTTGGAATTTTCCAGGCAAGCATACTGGAGTGGGCTGCCATTTCCTTCTCCAATTGCTAAGTATATGACTGGGCAAATCATTTAAGCTCTCTGAGTTTCAAAGCCTTCAAAGTGAAGAAAAGAATGGTTGCCTTTCTAACCTCATAGAATTGCTCTGAATAAAATTATGTGCACAAGATCTGACCATAAATGCAAGTTTACTGATACAGAGGTACTGACTGCCCAGGAGTGGAGATTTAAAGCACGTAGAAAAATACCTATCATACAAGGCAAAAAGTCAATGCTAGTTTTATAGAGGTACAAATTTATTGATTCAAAATACCTACTGAGCCCTAATATGAGCCAGATGACATGCTCAAATGAAGCGCAAAGGAGTTCAGAAGAGGAAGAATTACCTGCTTGCTCTTCAAATGCTCCCTGCCAAGATTATGCCCCAGATCTTATCACCCTAATGTCACAGTGTGGCTAAGTCTTTCCAACTATTGTAGAGTTCATCGTGTGGCTGGATTTCCTTTCACCACCATGATCTGCCATTGGTCTGAAATGATTTTCCCCAGCCTTTCCCTGCTCTTCCTCTATCTTTCGCTCACCTGAAGATGAGAATACTAGCTTTGGAAACACACTGACCTGGACTCTGCCTTGTCCAGACTCTGTGAGCTGGGAACACTCCCTAACCTCCCTGAGTCTGGTGATGTCTGCACAGCGGGGTAAATAACACTCATCTGGTCATGTCCTTGGGCTGAGAGCTGTGGAGAGCTCCCCGCACCTTGCACACTCTTAGCCGAGGCAGCCTAACGTTAGCATTGGAACAAAGGCCATTTCCACCCACTCTCCTTGTTTCCTTCATTTATGGAGTGACTCGGGTTTTGACAGAGGATTTGATTCAACGGAGTCATAGATATTTTCTCGTTTCATTTATTGATTTGGGAGGAGAAAAGGGAGTGTGGTGAAATTTTTTTCAGTAGCTTCAAGCCTGTTGTCAAAAAAATAGACATGAGGAGACGGCCTGTTGTAGGCAGAGCACTTGCTGCTTCTTTTACGATTGTGGAGCGAGAATCCGCTCCTCTTTCTGAGCTACTTTTAGCCTTTTCTCAACGCTTTCCCATATGGCCTGGCTTCTGTTTCTTCTACCAAAGGCAGGGGATGTCAGTTTACTTGGTTTGGCCTCTAGTTTCAACAATTCAGTTTACAATTATGTCTTACATTTAAGCACATGAAGGGGTAGAAGTGGAAAATTATCCAATTGCTTTAAAGCAAGGTTCTAGCTGAGATTCCTTGACCTGGCAGACACACAAGGTAACAAGATGGGTGAGGACGTGCTTTCAGCCCTTCAAGACCAACTCGAAAGTGCAATGGATTAATGCTTTTTCATGACTCCCTCTGGAAGTCAGGGGACATGCCGCCCTTAGTGATCTCAGAGAGCCTGTGGAGATAGGATTTGGGCCAATTCTCTTCCAATCAAGATTCAGAACCACAAGTTCAATTATCGTCCCCTACCACTTGGCAGGGAAACTTCCCAGCCATGGCATAGAAGAAGAATTTGAACTGACAAGTATAAGAGCTCCCACACAAGTTAATAGAACTTGGAATTATGGAGACATTTGAAAATAGCTTTGGACTAAAGATTTTCTCTTTGACAGTTACTCTTGTTTCCTTGAATTTCTGAAAATGTCCAGAAAGAGGATATCTGAACACCTTCCTAATTACTTCTTTAGCCAGGAATGGATGGTTTTTTTCACTTTTGTGTGTGTGTGTGTGTGTGGAGGCATTTTATTTACCATTTGCTAAGGCCTCCTGTGCTTTTTGTGTCCTCAGAAAAGCAGATGCCAACCAGAGTAAGACATGCAGAAAGCAAGTGTTTGGGAAGGGTACGGGGAGAGGGAGCAGGAGTGGGCAGGGAGAGGCTTCAGACCCCTAGGCAGGGCTGATGGCTGTGTAAGGAGAGGACAAGAAGGAGAAGTGGGTAGGAGGAGGTTTACACTGAAGAAAAACTCAGATACAGGCTCAGCCAGGCCAATAGGAAGCCCCAGTGCAAAGACTGCCCATTCAAAGAGCCCCACATCGGGCAGCTATCACCTGGCTCTGTTCTCCTTACCAGGCTTACAGCCCCTGGAAAGCAAGGCCTAAGCATGAATGCTGTGTTGGACCCCAAGGTGCACAGCTAGAAACTGCTCATGCACTCTTCTCACTTGTCTTGAAGGGAGAACTCCGTGGCTGCTGTGTTCACTCAGTTCCATTTCTCTACATGTGTTCAGCAAGCAGCATCTTCCCAGTTCCCACTGGCATCTCCTCTGGAAGGAAAAATTAGAAGAGGTTAGTTGGGTGAACTACATTCCATCTCTGCAGTCCCACAACTGAAGTAAATGGCAGTCGGTCATTGCCTCTGCTCTCCACTATCCCTTCTAAGTTTCCCTTACCTTCAGCATCACCTGGGGAAGTCTTGATGGTTTACCCAGGGATAGACCTCAATCTTTCATTCCTAAAGGGTCCGAGCCCTTAGTACCACTGAGCAGAGACTCTGAAAAGGTGCCAAGTGACGTTTCACACACATTCCTCTCTGTTTCACACATATTCCACCAAAAGGATGACTCCTTTCACCTGCTGATCCTTGGACACTAGAAGTTCAAAGTGCCCAGGTGGAGGGATTTCCCTGGTGATCCCAGTGGCTAAGGCTCTGAGCCCCCAATGCAGGGTGCCTAGGGTTCCTCCCTGGTCCATGAATTAGATCCCACATGCCACAACCAAGAGCTCACTTGCCACAACTAACGATGCCACCTGCTGCAACTAAGACCCAGTGCAGCCAAAAAAATAAATTTTTTTTTAAAGAAAACAACAACAACCAAATGCCCAGGCAGAAAGCGTAGCTTGTAATACAATGGGATACATAATGCGTCCTCTGACAATACTGCACCCTCTCTGGAAACTAGAACCTCTATCCTTGCAAAGCCCAGAATTACAGGGATGGGAAGCAGAAAGCCCCGTGTGGGTCACTGAGAGTGACGGCAAGTGGAGCTACTCTCGCTCTCACCCTCGTGGTTTCTAGAGGTTCCGCGCCATTCAGCTTATATTACGACAGTGAGTGGGAAAGTTTACCATAGCCCTGGGGCAAAACTAAATAGATATCGTTGTTTGTTCAATGTAAATGCAAACTGTTTCTGCTCTTTTGGTTTTTTGATTGGAGTAGAAAGAATGCAGACGCCAAATCAATAGCCATCTACCCGAGATCTTATTAATCAGCTATAGCAAAGATACTGTGTCTGAAACAGCATTGCAATCAGGTCTACTCCCTGGGTGAGCTCCTGGTAATCTACAGCCATGCTCCATGATCTCCCTTGTGTCTTTAGTGTTCCAACTGGTCAATTAGATGGAAATATGATAAGGGCGACCATCTGTGCATCCTTTAGGTCTTAAATGGTGTACTAATCTTCATCATCCATCTCCTTCCCCTCAAAAACCAAAACACAAAACCTTTGGACCTGATAGTGTTTTCACTAACTCCAGAATTTTCCCCTTGACCTTCTCTCACCATGCAAGCTCTTACCTACAGGCCAGGATTAAAGTAAGGGTTATTTCAACAACCAAGTATAGGTCTGTGGACCCTTGAACCCATTGAAAACCAAACTAACCTAGTCTCCATTAATTAGGGAGTTAGGTATTCCTCTTTCCCAGTGTACAGTTACTCAAGTAAACCGCCACGAGACTTTTTGAGGAAGGGAGTCATTATAGTGTATACTTTGTGTGGTGTTGTAAGGACGTTCCGTCTGGAGATCTGGCCACCTCTTTAGTTAATGGAACCCAAATCAATGTATTAGCCCAGGACTAGTAATTGAGCAAGTTATCATGACCTTTTATTACAGTAACNAGAAGCAGATGCCAACCAGAGTAAGACATGCAGAAAGCAAGTGTTTGGGAAGGGTACGGGGAGAGGGAGCAGGAGTGGGCAGGGAGAGGCTTCAGACCCCTAGGCAGGGCTGATGGCTGTGTAAGGAGAGGACAAGAAGGAGAAGTGGGTAGGAGGAGGTTTACACTGAAGAAAAACTCAGATACAGGCTCAGCCAGGCCAATAGGAAGCCCCAGTGCAAAGACTGCCCATTCAAAGAGCCCCACATCGGGCAGCTATCACCTGGCTCTGTTCTCCTTACCAGGCTTACAGCCCCTGGAAAGCAAGGCCTAAGCATGAATGCTGTGTTGGACCCCAAGGTGCACAGCTAGAAACTGCTCATGCACTCTTCTCACTTGTCTTGAAGGGAGACCTCCGTGGCTGCTGTGTTCACTCAGTTCCATTTCTCTACATGTGTTCAGCAAGCAGCATCTTCCCAGTTCCCACTGGCATCTCCTCTGGAAGGAAAAATTAGAAGAGGTTAGTTGGGTGAACTACATTCCATCTCTGCAGTCCCACAACTGAAGTAAATGGCAGTCGGTCATTGCCTCTGCTCTCCACTATCCCTTCTAAGTTTCCCTTACCTTCAGCATCACCTGGGGAAGTCTTGATGGTTTACCCAGGGATAGACCTCAATCTTTCATTCCTAAAGGGTCCGAGCCCTTAGTACCACTGAGCAGAGACTCTGAAAAGGTGCCAAGTGACGTTTCACACACATTCCTCTCTGTTTCACACATATTCCACCAAAAGGATGACTCCTTTCACCTGCTGATCCTTGGACACTAGAAGTTCAAAGTGCCCAGGTGGAGGGATTTCCCTGGTGATCCCAGTGGCTAAGGCTCTGAGCCCCCAATGCAGGGTGCCTAGGGTTCCTCCCTGGTCCATGAATTAGATCCCACATGCCACAACCAAGAGCTCACTTGCCACAACTAACGATGCCACCTGCTGCAACTAAGACCCAGTGCAGCCAAAAAAATAAATTTTTTTTTAAATAAAACAACAACAACCAAATGCCCAGGCAGAAAGCGTAGCTTGTAATACAATGGGATACATAATGCGTCCTCTGACAATACTGCACCCTCTCTGGAAACTAGAACCTCTATCCTTGCAAAGCCCAGAATTACAGGGATGGGAAGCAGAAAGCCCCGTGTGGGTCACTGAGAGTGACGGCAAGTGGAGCTACTCTCGCTCTCACCCTCGTGGTTTCTAGAGGTTCCGCGCCATTCAGCTTATATTACGACAGTGAGTGGGAAAGTTTACCATAGCCCTGGGGCAAAACTAAATAGATATCGTTGTTTGTTCAATGTAAATGCAAACTGTTTCTGCTCTTTTGGTTTTTTGATTGGAGTAGAAAGAATGCAGACGCCAAATCAATAGCCATCTACCCGAGATCTTATTAATCAGCTATAGCAAAGATACTGTGTCTGAAACAGCATTGCAATCAGGTCTACTCCCTGGGTGAGCTCCTGGTAATCTACAGCCATGCTCCATGATCTCCCTTGTGTCTTTAGTGTTCCAACTGGTCAATTAGATGGAAATATGATAAGGGCGACCATCTGTGCATCCTTTAGGTCTTAAATGGTGTACTAATCTTCATCATCCATCTCCTTCCCCTCAAAAACCAAAACACAAAACCTTTGGACCTGATAGTGTTTTCACTAACTCCAGAATTTTCCCCTTGACCTTCTCTCACCATGCAAGCTCTTACCTACAGGCCAGGATTAAAGTAAGGGTTATTTCAACAACCAAGTATAGGTCTGTGGACCCTTGAACCCATTGAAAACCAAACTAACCTAGTCTCCATTAATTAGGGAGTTAGGTATTCCTCTTTCCCAGTGTACAGTTACTCAAGTAAACCGCCACGAGACTTTTTGAGGAAGGGAGTCATTATAGTGTATACTTTGTGTGGTGTTGTAAGGACGTTCCGTCTGGAGATCTGGCCACCTCTTTAGTTAATGGAACCCAAATCAATGTATTAGCCCAGGACTAGTAATTGAGCAAGTTATCATGACCTTTTATTACAGTAACTGCCTTCAGTTTCCTCCTCTGTTCTTATCTTCTTCTGATTGTCTGTGTTCAAAGAAACTGGGAAGTATATCTCTTAATAGAGAGAGTTAGGCCGCCTCCAGTGTTCTTGCCTGGAGAATCCCAGGGACGTGGGAGCCTGGTGGGCTGTCATCTCTGGGGTTGCTCAGAGCTGGATATGACTGAAGCGACTTAGCAGCAGCAGCAGGCTGCCTTACCAAGTTTTAATGGTCCAAAGGAGTCTACATAGCTAAAAGTCTTGGGGACATTCACCTAGATATCCTTATGCAAAGTTTCAGGGTCCAGGGCTTTTCTATTCAGGGTATTGACCTTTGCATAACAGCCCTGTCTTGGTTGAGCACTTAAATGTCTGAGAAACTTGTGGATTCTGAGGCTCCCTTCAGATATGATCATTATTCCATTGGAGATAAAAGACTCTCTGTATTGGGTTGACCAACAAGTTCATTGGGTTTCTCCATAAGATCTTACAGAAAATCTGAAGGAACGAACACTTTGGCCAACCCAATAATTGTCTGAAGAGGCTTTCTGGCTCTCACACGCAGCCTGGATTACTTGTTAATGGCCCTCAGTTTCTAATTATCTGTCTACAGGGTATCAGTACAACACCTTGTAATATTGCAATTGTTATTATTGTTCTTGTAACCATTATTCTCTCATGTATTTCAAATGCCTGAACCATTCACTGTATTGGCAAAGGCATTCCCTGCATCAGGACATTTTTCCAGTTCTCCCCTCCGCACCCCATGCCATGAAATCTTCCACATCTGAGCCACACCATCTTACTCCAGAGACTATCCATGCCCCACATTTCACTTGGGTTGGTGTTCTCTTTGCCAGCTGTGTGGTGAATAAGCTAGTTCCCAAACTCCATTCTATGTACTAACTATGTAAGTTTGAGTCCTCCAACAGTGGACCCTCCTGCCTGTTAGCTGCTAAGTCACGTGTGATTCTGCAACCGCATGGACTGTAACCCACCAGGCTCCTCTGGTGGTTGGGATTCTCCAGGAAGAATACTGGAGTGTGTTGCCATTTCCTTCTCAAGGGGATCTTCCTGACCCAGGAATTGAACTGGGGTCTCCCACACTGCAGATAGACTTTACCATCTGAGACACCAGGGAAGCGCCAAGAGTGGACACCAAGTTGAGATGAGATGTGCTAGAGATTTATTGGGCAAACGTTCATGAAGGAGCAGGTGTGGGTGGGAATTGCCTTCAGAACATGCAGATGAAAAGAAAGAGGTAAGAAAGGAAGACCCCACTACCTGACAGATCTAAGAAGGTCTCAGCTGGGCAGACAGGGTGCCCCAGAGCAATGATTTCCCATCAAAGGAGTCTTGAGTCAAACAGGTATGGCAAACATGTGTCTCCATGGTTGACACATCTCCCCACAGAAGTGGGAAGCCAGACAGTGGAGGCTGTTGGTGACACACCTGTCTTCCACTCAAACATGACTCTAGAGTCCCTGCCATGCTCAGTCCTGGCTGGTGTCAAATTGGGGAGAATGTGGCCTCAGCGGGAGCTCTGCTTGAGATCCCAATCTGCAGCGTCTGGAAGCCACCTTCCAGGTATCATCTTGGCAGCAATGTATCTGAGCAGCACACCTCCATGGTTGACACACCTTCCCACAGAGGTGGGAAGCCAGATATTTGGACATAAAACCAATGACCAACCTCCAGTGGGACAGAAGTTTGGAGAACTGAATTTGCTCCCCATTGTCTATGTGGAGGAGTTCAAGCCATTGTTGAGGCCTTCCTTGGGCCACTGAGGGGGAAGGTAAGGTCTATATCTATGGTATTAGCTGATTTCCTTTGATTCTATCTGGATTCTTATCCCTGTAGGTTGAGCTTCTATGTACAGAATAAGATATTCCAATCTGCTATCTATACAGCTGTGACTCAGAAATTTCCAAGAGTGTGAACTGGATTCAAGCCCATAGTAGGATTGGCTTATTGTGATCAAATCTGATCAGAAAAGCTCCTTCTAGACACTTGATCTTCAGTCAGTTCAGTTGCTCAGTCATGTCTGACTCTTTGAGACCCCATGGACTGCAGCACACCAGGCCTCCCTGTCTATCACCAACTCCCAGAGTTTACTCAAACTCACGTTCGTTGAATAGGTGATGTCATCCAACCATCTCATCCTCTGTCATCCCCTTTTCCTCCTGCTTTCAATCTTTCCCAGCACCAGGGTCTTTTCCAATGAGTCAGCTCTTCGCATCTTGTGGCCAAAGTATTGGAGTTTCAGCTTCAGAATCCGTCCTTCCAATGAACATTCAGGATTGCTTTCCTTTAGGATGGACTGGCTGGATCTCCCTGCAGTCCAAGGGACTTGCAAGAGTCTTCTCCAACACCACAGTTCAAAAGCATCAATTCTTCAGCACTCAGCTCTCTTTATAGTCCAACTCTCACTTCCATACGTAACTACTGGAAAAACCATAGCATTGACTAGATAGACCTTTGTTGGCAAAGTAACATCCCTGCTTTTTAATATGCTGTCTAGGTTGGTCATAGCTTTCCCTCCAAGGAGTAAGTGTCTTTTAATTTCATGGCTGCAGTCACCATCGGCAGTAATGCATCTGCATCCATTTGATCTTGGCCTTCACTTAATTTTTATACTGTATGCCTTCTATGTCCTCTCTGGGGGTCCTGTCTTCAAAGACTAGAGGACTAATTTGCTCGATTAAGAAAGCAAACAAATGAAGGCTTAGATACTGAAAGTAAGAAAGTCAACTGATTTATCCCTCAGATGAGGCTGATGGAAGAGGCTATCTGGACAATGATCTCTAAATCTTACTGTATGGGATAACAGACTTGGGGAAACCCACTTCAACAGAGTTATAAATAAAATCCTCTAAAGACTAGTGCAAAAGAAATACCACAGTCCTTAGTGAGGAGGTAGACAAGCGGGAAGTCTAAATTGTGTAGCCGGGCAGCACATTACCAGGATGTGCATGGTCTTCAGAGAGCTGGCTCGGCTCTCCTTCCAGCTTGCTGGAAGACCGTGGGCAAGTTGTTTGATGCCAGTGGGTCTTTGCTTCCTCATTTATAAGATGAAGTAAGAAACACATCTCTTGTTCATTATGTAGTTAAAGGAATTAAGAAACACAAAGGAGAACAGCACAGTAAGAACGAGTTCTGGAGTCAGAAGTCCCAGCTCTCCATCAGCAAGTCAACTTCTCTGATGAAGCTACTGAATCTCTCTGCATCTCAGTTGCCTCTCTTTAAAATGAAGGCCATGATAGCAAGTCACAGAGTTGTGCCTGTTAAGTCAAAAATGCACAAGGAGCATTGAGCACAGTGCTCCATGGTGGATGCTGTTGGTGACACACCTGCTTTACACTCAGACAGCATCTGCCCCACCTGCAATTTTCCAGCTGCCAACACCTGCATTTCTTTTCTGTGGGATTTTTCTTGCTGCTGGACCAGATTTGCTGCTCAAGAAGTGGGACCAACTTGCCAGAGAATGAATGTCCCCCAAGGAAGAGCCCTCAACCAATGTCTCATGGTAACTATATAAATCACCCAGTAATCTTCCATCTTGGGATTCCCTGGTAGCTCAGTCAGTAAAGAATTTTCCTGCAGTGCAGGAGACCTGGGTTCGTTCACTGGGTCGGGAAGACAGCCTAGAGAAGGAAATGGCAATCCACTCCAGCATTCTTGCCTGGAAAATCCCATGGACAGAGGAGCCTGGCAGGCTACAGTCCACGGGGTCACAAGAGTCAGACACAGCTTAGCAATCAAACCACTACCAACCTTCCATCTCAGGTAGAGCAACTCAGGCTCATGTCTCATGTCCCCACATGTAACTAGCCAACAAAATGCACCTTTTATTGGCTGACTTTCCCTCCCTGTCTTACTTCCCTACTCTCCTAACAGATTTTCTTCCATCTCCTAAATATAAAAGTGTTTACACATCCCATCAACAGACAAAAGAAGATGTGGTATATATAGACAAGAATATTTCTCAGCCATAAAAAGAATGACATTTTGCCATTTGCAGCAATGTGGATGGACCTAGAGGACATAATGCCTAGTGAAATAAATCAGAGAAGGTAAAATACTATATGATGTGACATATGCAGAATACAAATGAATGCATATGAAAAACAGAAACACACTCAGATATAGAAAACAAACTGCTGCTGCTGCTGCTGCTAAGTCGCTTCAGTCGTGTCCAACTCTGTGCGACCCCATAGACGGCAGCCCACCAGGCTCCCTCGTCCCTCGGATTCTCCAGGCAAGAACACTGGAGTGGGCTGCCATTTCCTTCTCCAATGCATGGAAGTAAAAGGTGAAAGTGAAGTCGCTCAGTCGTGTCCGACTAGTAGCGACCCCATTGACTGCAGCTTACCAGGCTCCTCTGTCCATGGAATTTTCCAGGCAAGAGTACTGGAATGGGGTGCCATTGCCTTCTCCGAGAAAACAAACTAGTGGTTCCCAAAGGGGAGCAGGAGGAGGGTGAAAATTAGGGGTTTGGGATTAACAAATACAAACTAGTATGTATAAGATAGATAAGCAACAGAGATATCCTATATAGCACAGGGAATTATAGCCATTATCTTATAACAACTTTTAATGAAGTATAATCTGTAGAAATACTGAATCACTATGCTATACATGTGAAACAAATATATTATTGTAAATCAACTATACTTCAAAGAAAATACTTACACTTGAATTCATTTCTCAGAGCCTGCATTTAGGGGAACCTGACTAAGATAATCAGGCATACACATGCAAAACATTCAATAAGCCGGCCAAGAATATTATAAGGAATGTGCTTTGTAAAATATAGATCATTATGTAAATAATAGCAGTGATAAAAAAAATTTATCAAATTCTGAGTAGGAAAAGAAGGCATCGAACACTATCACAGTTAAGACATCTAGAAAGAACCTTGAAAGTCACCTTGTTTATTTCTACCAGTAACTTCCCACTCATTCCCATCTCTACATCCTCTAGAACAAAATGTAAATTCAAGTGACACCTTGGAACCCTGCCCTTAGAATAGTACATGACTGTGAAGCTTTCTTGGAAGAACTAGAGGAGAGAAAGAGGTTTTCACAACCACTTTTTTTAATCTTCTCAGGTCAACTTCTTATCTTCTCAGCCCAAGACAGATTTGGATGTAGCTACTCCAAAGAGAAAACAAAGAGTTTAGCTACTCACAAAAAGCTGACAGCCCCTAGGATGGGTGGAGTAGCTGGGTTTAAACTTCCATCCCAGCAGGAGGCCTATTCTCCTGTAGCCCTTCAAGTCTGCCCAGACAGCTCTGCAAAGCACAGCTTTAATAGGCCAGTCTGGGGCCCAGCCTCTGCAGGCTGACCAGATCACAGGTTCTGCAGCAGCCTTCCCCCTCCCCCCCTGCACCATCTGCCCAAACCAAACTTGTCCCCAAGGATCCCATTCAAAGCCTGTAACTGAATGGATCCTGCTTTACGTGGAAATGAAATATGGCCCAGAGGGGTTTTCTTCCAAGGCCCCTTTTCAGTTCAGTTAGCACATCTTGGCCTATGAAAGTGTTAGTTACTTCAGTCGTGTCCGACTCTTTGCAACCCCATGAATGGTAGCCCACCAGGTTCCTCTGTCCTTGGGATTCTCCAGGCAAGAATACTGATGTGGGTTGCCGTTCTCTTTTCCAGGGGATCTTCCTGACCCAGGGATTGAACCTGGGTCTCCCGAGTTACAGATTCTTTACCATTTGAGCTACTGGGGGAGCCCATCTTGGCCTATAGGAAATACCAAATGCCAATGCATCATCANCAAGAATACTGATGTGAGTTGCCGTTCTCTTTTCCAGGGGATCTTCCTGACCCAGGGATTGAACCTGGGTCTCCCGAGTTACAGATTCTTTACCATTTGAGCTACTGGGGGAGCCCATCTTGGCCTATAGGAAATACCAAATGCCAATGCATCATCACTTCCCAACCATGTGGGCTGGCCTGTCTTCACATCTTGAGAATATCTACCATCAAAAACAGCAAGATGGCTAATAGGAAAGGGTGAGCAGGTGTGGCACCCCAAGCCATTTTCTACAGCAGGGGGAAACCTTGATTGCAGAGGTTCAATTTAGCGCATTGGGATTTTACTTATATATCCAATGTATAATCTAGAATTAACCTTCACAAGGTCAGGAACATTTTTGTCAGTTTGTTTACAGGTATATCCCAGCNACGCCAAGCCATTTTCTACAGCAGGGGGAAACCTTGATTGCAGAGGTTCAATTTAGCGCATTGGGATTTTACTTATATATCCAATGTATAATCTAGAATTAACCTTCACAAGGTCAGGAACATTTTTGTCAGTTTGTTTACAGATATATCCCAGCACCTGGAACAATGCCTGATGTATAGCAGAAACTCAGTATTTTCTTGTTCTTTTCTTTAGAGGAAAATCAGCTACAGTTTATCTAAGGAGAAATGTGAAAGGGAGCAGGACTTGCCCCCCAACCCCCACCCCACCATGTCTTTTGCCTGCCTTTTGCCTATGGAAAACTTTAGTCAAAGAATAAGTTTAATCAGAGAAGTGAGAAATGCTAAAACAAAGGGAAAGAGTCTAAGGGAACTAAATAATAATAATATAGTCATTAAGCATAGTCAAGGACCTTTACTTTTTCCTCTAGAGCTATAGATAATATTCTGAGCCATATCCTGTGAGCTGTCATAGATATCAAAGCACCAGGTGCAGAGACATGACCGGGCTGTACCCAGGGCTTGAGCTGCCACAATTTTGAGAACTGACCACAAAGAAATGACAACAAGTGCACCCTGGAGCTGAAGATTAACTGTACCTAAAACAACCAAGATGATGCTAGTCAGATCACTGATGACCAATTTTAAGATGACTGTTAGAGGTGTTTCTGCATGTAGCCCCCCACCTCACTCTATCCATAAATGCTCTCAGCCCCTGCTTGTCAGTGGAAGAGTTGGCCTTTGGACAGATGTCTGCCAGCCTCTCCCCAGGTTGCCAGCATTTGAAATAAAGCAAAATTTCCTTTCCACCAACCTGGCCTGTTTATTGGCTTTTGAGTGGTCAGCAGCCGGACCTCTCATGCACACCTTTCAGTAACAAATGCGCAGACCTTAAGTGTATGATGAGTTTTGACAAATGTATGTCCCCAATTAATATAAACCCTCCTCAAGACTGAGAACATCTGCATCACCCCAAAATGCTCCCTAAGGTCTCCTCCTTGTCAATCCCCTAGTCCTTCCCAGAGACAACTGCTATTTGGATTTCTATCATCATGGATTAGCTTGGACCTTATATAGATGGAATCACAGTACAGTTTGTACTTTGTGATGTCTGACTTCTTTTGGTCCACTTAATATTTTTGAGATTCAGCCATTTTCTTACAAGTTTCAGTAATTTATTTCTTTCTATTGCTAAGCAGATTCCATTTATGAATGTATCACAACTTGTTTGTTCTCCTGTGGGTAGACATTGGAGCTGTTTGCAGATTTTGGCAGCTATAACTATTCTTACACAATTGTTTTTGTGAGCATATGTTTTCATTTCTCTGGGTAAATAGATAGGAATGGAATTTCTGGGTCATAGGACAGATGTATGCTTAACTTGGAAAAAAGAAAAAATTTTCTGAAAGGACTGTATCAGTAACATATATTCTCACTAATATTTGGTATTTATTATTCATCTTTTTCATTTTAATTATCCTAGCGAGTGTGAAATGGAATCTCACCATGGTTTTAGTTTGTATTTCCCAGATGACCAATAATATTAAGCATATTTTCATGTGCATGCCGATCATTTGCATATCTTTTTTATGAAGTGTCTATTCAAGTCCTTGGTCAGTTTTTGCATTGGGTTGTTTGTTTTCTTATTGATTCTAAGGAGTTCTTTAATTATTCTGATTACAACTTTTCTTTTGTCAGAAAATAGATGAGTATGCCTCAGACTGGGAGAAAGCTGAGCAGAAATTTTTAATGTTGATTAAGCTCAATTTGTAATTATGTGGATTAAGCTCAACTTGTAATTGTGTGTATGTGTGTGTGGTTAGTGCCTACCATGTTCTGTCTAAAAAATCTTTGGCTTCCCTAAGTTCACAAAGGTATTCTCTTAAGTTTCTTTGAAATGCTTCATAACTTTAGCCATTTAGCTCTATGATCCATCTGAACTTACATCCAGGAGGCTCAGATGGTAAACAGCCTGCCTGCAAAGCAGGACACCTGGGTTCAATCCCCAAGTCAGGAAGATGCCCTGGAGAAGGAACTGGCAACCCACTCCAGTATTCTTTCCTGGAGATTCCCAGGGACAAAGGAGTCTGATGGGCTGGAGTCCGTGGGGTCACAAAGAGTCAGACGTGAGTGAGCGACTGAACCACAATGGTCTAAAGTAGTAGTGGAGGTACATTTTTTTTCTGCACAGTTATCTAGTTATTCCAGCATCATTTGTAGAAAAGGCTTTTCTTTCCCTATTGAATTGTGATGGTGCCTTTCTTTAAAAAGAACAAACAATTGACTATATCTATATCTGGAATACCACTGATCTGTTTGTCTATCCTTATGTCAATACCAACTGTCTTAATTACTATAGGTTTGTATTTACTCTTGAAAGTAAGTTAGAGTTAGTTAAGTCACTCAGTCGTGTCTGACTCTTTGCGACCCCTTGCGAAGCCCACCAGGCTTCTCCGTCCATGGGATTCTCCAGCCAAGAATACTGGAGTGGGTTGCCATTTCCTTCTCCAGGGGATCTTCCTGACCCAGGGATCGAACCCAGGTCTCCTGCATTGAAGGCAGATGCTTTAACCTCTGAGCCACCAGGGAAGGTTATGTTAGTTTTCCAACTTTGCTATTTTTTTCCAGATTGTTTTCACTAATCTTGTTCCTTTTAATCTAAATTTTGGTACTGACTTGACGATTTCTACCCAAAAAAACCTGTCAGAATTTTAGTCGGGATTACATTGAATCTTTGGATTAAAGTGGGGATAAATGACATTTTAACAATACAGGATGTTCTCATCCATGAACGCAGTGTATCTTTCCATTTATTTATGTCTTCTTCATTTGTTTTAGCAATGTTTTATAGCTTATAGTTTGCAGTTCAAGAGTCTTGCATATCTTCTGATAAATAATATATTTATTTTATGCTTTATAATGCTATTGTAAATGCAGACTTTCATATTTCATTTTTTAATTTTTATTCCTAGTATATAGAAATACAACTGATTTTCAGATACCGACTTTATGTCTTTGCTAAATTCACTTATTAGTCTTAATAGTTTTTGGTAGATTCCTTCCAAATCAGATTATCTATGTATACAACTCTATCATCTGTAAATAAAAGTTTTATTTCTCCTTTCCTATCCTTCTGTCTTTTTTTATCTTTTTCCCTGCCTAGGTTTTCCAGTACAATGCTGAATACAATTGTGAGAATAGACATCCTTGCTTCATTTTCAATTCAATATTTTACTTTTATTATATGATGTTAGCTATAATTATTTCGTGGACAGCCTTTATCAGGTTGAGGACATGTCCTTTTATGCCTAATTTGTAACCCCAGCTTGGGTTTTTGTAATGAATAAATGTTGGAATTTGGTCAAATGATTTTTCGGTATCTGTTGAGATAATCATAATTTTCTCCTTGATTCTGTTAATGTGCTTACTAACTTTTATTGATGTCCAAATTTTAAACCAACTTTGCGTTCCTGGAAAAATCTTCCACTTGGTCTTGATATAAACATCTTCTTTGTATCTTGCTTGATTCAATTTGTTAATATTGTTAAGGATTTCTGTGCACAGTTATAGGAGGAATGTGGGTCTGTTTTGTTTGTTTGTTTTGGTGTCTTGTCAGCTTTTGATATCAGGATTATGCTGACCTCACAAAATCAGTTGTAAAGTATCTCCTTTTTCCTCTGTTCTGAAAAATTGTGTAGGATTGATATTATTTCCTATGTAAAAATGTTGGATAGAACTCACCAGTGAAACCACGCAGCCTGGAGTTTTCTTTGTGTGAAAATTTTTATTACTAAATTTCCTTAACAGATAGGTAGCTATTCAGATTTTGTATTTCTAGGGTTAGTCTTGCTAAGCTATATCTTTCAATAAGTTTACCTAGTTCATCTAAATTACCACATTTATGGGCATTAAAATGCATTCATAATATCTTCTTAATCTCTGTCTGTAGGAGCTGTAGTGATGTCCTCTCCCATTCCTGGTATTATTTGTATTTTCTCTCTTGTTTTCCTTGGTCCATTGTGCTCTGGATTCATCAGTTTAAAAGAAAATCTTTTCCATGAAAAACCTCTTGGCTTTGTTGGTTTTGCCAATTATTTGTCGACTTACTGTTTTAGTGATTTCCAGTCATCTTTATGTTTTTGTATTTTTATTATTTTGGTTTAATTTGCTCTTCTTTTCCTAGCTTTTTAGGTAAAAGTTTAGACCATTGATCTTAAATCTTTCTAGTTATCTAATATGAGCATTTAATGCCATACATTTCTCTCTAAAGATTCAGATAGCTGCATCTCACAAAGTTTGACTCCCATTTTCCTTCATCTTAAAATATTTTAAAATAACTTATTTATTTAAAATAATTTCTCTCATGATTTCCTCTTTGATTTGTGGATTATTTAAAAAATCCATTACTAATTCTCCAAATAATTGAGGGGTTTTGTAGATACATCATTTTTATTATTGATTTCTAATTTCATTATATTGTGGTGAGAGAACACAAATATGATTAACAATGTTCATGTGCCCATCATTCCAGTTCTGAGTTGGCAATGATGAAGGCTGGTTAATGTCAACTAACTGAATCATTTTATTTATTTTATTATTCAGTGGCTCTTCAGTTGGATGCTTTCTGGTGGGCGTTAAAGTGTGATACAGAAAGCTTCACAGGTTGTTCCCACTCCTATGTGTCCATGCACAAGCCTCTACTCCACCAACACAGCCTTGATCTTCCTGTGTTCCTTCTAGGCCGTAGACCAGCCAGCAGGCCACCGAATGTTGTCTAGGAATCTGCATGTACACTCTTACCTCACGCTATTTCTCTTTCAGCTCAAAGTGAGGCGCCACGTGTGTCCCTTGCAGTTCTGTCTGCAAGGAAGGTTCTCCCTCTTCACTTTCTTTCCAGGTCACCCTTGAATGTGGATATAAAGCAGCACTATCTGTCTTCACCTTACTTCCAGGTACTGAGATGACTCAACTTTATCCCGAGTTCAGGCTTTTTCCTCCTCCCTCAGCTAATCATGAGATCCTCCCTAGAGCCACAGGTGTGAGCTGGGAGACGGCTGCTGCTGCAACTATCTGAGTGACGCAGGAGTGTGGGTGACCTGCCCAAGGCAGTCACCTGTGCTCTCTGTGCTGCTTAGGCCTGAACCTAGACTGTGTGCTGTGCTAGGTCACATCAGTTTTGTCCCACTCTGCACAACCCGACAGACCATATCCTGCCAGGTTCCTCTGTCCATGGGATTCTCCAGGCAAGAATACTGCGGTGGGTTGCCATGCCCTTCTCCAGGGGATCTTCCCAACCCAGGGATAGAACCCACATCTCTTACATCTCCTACGTTGGCAGGTGGTTCCTTTAATACTAGTGCCACCTGGGAAGCCCTAGAACATATCCATTTTATTGTAGACCGATACTAGGCCTGTCCAACTGTATGATTTGATAGAGCTGATAGGACAGAATGGATAGTCTCAGGTACAGGGTCATTTGGTGCTCCAAATAACCAAGCATTCTATCTCTACCAGGTCCCAATATCATGCCAAGAGCTTTCAAAAGGTGTCTATTTCTCTGCTGCAAATGCTATGACCTTGCTCCAGAACCCCAGCTGCATTGCCATTCTCTCACAGAGCTTGCCATAAATTCACACCACATCTTTTCCCACCGCAGACACCTCCAACACCATAGAGCCTGTGAGACTGTAAGACCTACATAGGAAGGCTGTCTGCACCACAGCCCGGACCTGTGCAGAGCCCTTTCCTACTCTGGGCCACGCTCAACCCTGACAGCCTTCTGTGTCACTAGGTGTACGGGCCTGGGCAATATTCCTAGGTATGGAATGGATTTTCTCTAGAACCCAAATGACCTGCTAGGCCCTGTTCTTCCTTCTTTGTGATAGGGGATGCAAAATGTTATCAGTTTTCTTTTACTTTGGTGGAGATATTCTAGCATATTCCTGACCACTATCCCCTAAAAACTTTACTGAAGCATCAAGTTCTTTAATTGTCACAGGGGTTTTCTCTCTCTTTCTGAACCCTACAGGTTTTAAATGAATTTCAACACACTACCTCCTCTTGCTCATTTTTCCTAATCAGTAATAGATTAATGCAATGTCCCACAGGATGTCTAGACAGTCCAGATCTCTTTGGAATATGTTAGGACAGAGAGTGGGAAAGTTAACATAGCCCTAGGGCAAAACTGGAAATGAGTATTCATTGTCCATTTCATATAAATATGAACTCTTTCTAATCTTTTCTGATCAGAATAGAAAAGAACACGCTCACAAAAGCCACTGACTTTAGGCCATATGTCTGAGGCCTTCTTAATCTGCTCGAGCAAGCATCCCCAAATGTAGCACAGCAGCGACGATTAAGATTCTCACAGTCACAGAAGAACAAAAGAGAAAGGAGGCAAACAGAAAACAAACTGCAAAAAAGCAAATCCAAACATGTTAATTATTACATTAATGNCTTCTTAATCTGCCCGAGCAAGCATCCCCAAATGTAGCACAGCAGCTATGATTAAGATTCTCACAGTCACAGAAGAACAAAAGAGAAAGGAGGCAAACAGAAAACAAACCGCAAAAAAGCTAATTCAAACATGTTAATTATTACATTAATGTGAAAGTACTAACACTCCAGTCAAAAGACACAGATTTACAGACTGGATAAGAAAGATAGACCCAAGTACATATTGTCTACAAGTTTTTCAGGGTGGCAGATTTTAAAACTTGATTATGATGGTTGCAAAATGTGTACTTTTCCCCAAATTGATCAACTGAACACTTTAAAAAGGTAAATGTTACTGCATATAAATTATACCTTAATAAAGATGTGAAAGACAATGTTGCAAAAAGAGAACACGCCCAGCTCATTCCTTGAGTCTAGACTTACCATGATAACATATATAAACAAGGAAAGAAGGAAGCAGGCAGGCCAGTAGAACTGATAAAAGTAGATGCAAAAATCCTAAGTTAAATATTAACAAAGTGAATTCAGCAATGTGTAAAGAAAGAGAAAACATCATGACCAAGTTGGGTGTCCCAGGATTATATGCTCGGTTTAAGCTTTAAAAAGTTGGTCAATGTAATCCATCATATTAATAAATTATGAGTAAACACATATGACCATCACAGGAGATGCAGAAAGAGCATTTGATAAAATATAAAAAGAAACTTCCTAAACATAAGTTATAGTAAACAACATACTTAATGCTTTCATTATTCCTTTTCACATACTGGAGACCTTATCCATGCGGATGGAAAAAAATGTAAAAGGATTTGAAAAGAATACATAACTGTCACTATATATGGGTACTATGATTGTTCACAAAGAAACCCTGAGAATCTGTAAATAAATTATTAGAATTAGTAGCAAAGCTTTTATATACAAAATCATTTTTTAAAAATCAACAGAATTTCTATATATTAGACAAAATTTAAAATGTAACTTATGTAAGGATGTTATTTACAATAACAATAGCAACAAAAGAAATCCCTGAAATTTAAATACAGATATATATGCCCTTTTTGGAAAAAAATCATAACTATAAAAATTTACTGGGCTTCCCTCGTGGCTCACTGGTGAAGAATCTGCCTGCCAGTGAAGGAGACGTGGGTTTTAACCCTGATCCAGGAAGATCCCACGTTCTGTGGGTCAGCTAACCAACCCCGTGCGCCGCAACTACTGATCCTGTGCTCTAGAGCCCAGGAGCCACAGCTGCTGAGCCCAGCTGCTGCAAGTGCTGAAGCCCGTGCGCCCTGGAGCCCCTGCTCCACAAGAGAAGCAGCACCACGAGGAGGCCGTCCCCGCACCGATAGAGCAGCCCCCGCTCCCCGCAACCAGAGAGCAGCCCCTGCTCCCCGCACCAAGAGAAAGGCCCTGGCAGCAACGAAGGCCCAGCACAGCCAAACATAAATAAACACATGTTAAAGATAAATAAAATTATTTTTAAAATTTACTGAACGAGAAGAGCTAAGTAAAGAAAGCAATATTCCATGTTATTGGCTAGAAAGACTCAAAGTAATAAAGGACTTCATTTCCATAAAAAAAAATGTATCTGTAAAATTAATGCAAGTCCCATCAAACCCCCAACTGAGTTTTTCATGAAACTCAACAAGCTGTGTGTGTGTATCTGTGTGTGTGTGTTCATATTCAGAGAACAAAGAATAATACTTCTGAAGAAAAACAAGGTGGGGGAAGGGAGATACTAATCCCTAGAAAGATTTATTATAAAGGTTTACAAATTAAGACAACAAGGTATGGGTATAGGAATAGACAAAAAAGATAGCTAGGACAGCCCAGATATCCTCCAAACAGACTCATGTGTATATGGAAACTGGGATTTATAACAACAGGCATTACACATCAGCAAGGTAAGGATAAGCTATATAATAAATGGAGGTCAGACAGTTTTTCATATAGAAAAGTGAAATTGGATCCCTACTTCATATCATACATGGAAATCAATTCCACGTGGAATAAAGACTAAAATGTGCATGGTATAATGATGAGATTTTTTAGAAAACAATATAGGAAAAAGTCTTAAGTATTCAGCATAGAGAATTATTTCTTACACATGATGGACAAAGTACAAACCACCAAGGAGAGGGCACCCCTCTCAGTGCAGGTCTAGCAGAGCTCACAGTGGCCTCTGGTGTCAGGGCCAACGGCTCCTGCCTCTTGCCATTCGGGAGACTTTAGAGCAGGGCAGTCAGGGCTCCAGGGAGGTTCTGGATGAGCAAAAAAACACGGCTGCTTGCATTTTGGTAATCTCCTAGCAGGAGATTGGCTGCATCTTCCCACAGAAAGAATAAGGGTTCAAAAGGCTGGGCAACACATCAATGTAATTTAGACAGCACTATTCCAAAAACAAGTAGGTAAGCTTTGAAATATTGCTTCCCCAGTATAATACCTGCCAGATGAGCAGCACATTTTCTTTGATGCAGAGCTAACGAGAGAAGGGCAAGATGACATGATGAGGAGTGGGGATGAAAGAGGACGTATAAAACGGGTGGGAAAGAAGGACCCTACGAAAGGGATGCATCAGTTCAGTTCAGTTCAGTCCAGTCGCTCAGTCGTGTCTGACTCTTTGCAACCCCATGAATCACAGCACGCCAAGCCTCTTGTCCATCACCAACTCCCGGAGTTCACTGAGACATCAGAAGTGACCAAATCTCCATGGTGGAAAAAGGTGACGTGCATCTCACTCTTCACTACCCTAATGCTGCCACACGATAGTGGACGCCCCTCTAGCCAGCTGGGGGGATATGACTGTCATGACTCCCGTGGGCCAACTGCAAGGGAGGGCTCTGGTCGCCCCCCCTTCCTGCACCCTCTACTGAGAAAAGCAGGAGAGCTTCACAAAGGAACCAACATATTACAAGGAAGAAGGGGATCAATTCTAAAACATAGAACAGCTGGCTTTTCTACCACTGCTTTCTACCAGATTATCATTTACCCTTGAGAGTCTAGAGTTCTACACTTGAGTAACAGAATAAATCTTTGCTGTTGGATAGCACCTCCAAATTCACTGGGATCACTAAAGTCCAACTCTCTCAGGAAGCTAAATGTGGCACCTGTTGTCTGGTAGATGTTCAGAACCAGTATGAAGTCTCGTGGGTATTTTACAGGGCTATCAACTTGCCACCTGTCCTTGTTTTCAAGACTAGCACATTCTTAACCATGGCTCCGGTGCATCGTAATCTTTGGAAGATTAGCAAAACATTTCAGGCATTTAAACCTGCATGTGCAGTGCCAGCAAGGTACGGGACAATGGCTCCAGCTGCTACAAGGGAATACGCAGTGATTATACCTGCTCAATAGACGATGTTTTTCACTGCCTAAACTACCCTGGTGATAAGCTAGCCATTCTCACAGGCACTATAATTCTCCCGAATAGTACTTTCCTATTCCCAGTACCTTCCTTAGGCCCTCAAGTTTCTGTCTCACTGTGACTTCATTTGAACATGCCTCTCTCTGCCCATTCAAGCAGTCATCCATCAGCTGACTGTATATGTTTCATCTGACATTTATAAAAATCCCCTCCATGTGTCAGACTCTTTGACATTTAGGAATAGATGGAAGATAGAAACCAAATAGTCCTTGTCAAGGAGAATCTGAGCACTCTGTGAGAAGAATGAAAGATAAACACACACGCAGAGTTTTAAGAATAAGGACTTTGGCACCAAACGACATGGGTTCAAATCCCACCTCTGACATTTCCTAGTGGTGTGGCCTTGAATAAGTCACTTAATCTTTCTAAGCTTCAGCATCATCCTCTGTAAAATGGAGACTCATTTATCTAATAAACATTTCTGAGGACCCATGTTATGCTATGTGCTAGGGCTCCAGCACTGGACCAGACAAAAGCCCTCACAAGTGAGGCTGGCATTCAGTTACTGACAAACGGGTATTAACAAGGAAACCTAACATGTCGGGAATGATAAGTGCCGTGAAGAAGAACAGGGCAGGGTGAGTGGACAGGGAATGAAGGCACAGGCTGCTGTATCAGATGGTCAGGCAACACCTCTCTGAGGAGCCAGCCCTGGCCAGAGACCCGGGTGATTCGGCAGAGAGCCCACTTGAGTCTGGGGGGAGGGCATTCCAGACAGAGAGAAGAGCAAGGTGGGCGCATGCTTGGTGTGGCTGAGGTTGTGAGCAAGGAGAAGTGGGGGCAGGTCGGAGAGCTAAGGCTGGAAACAGGTCACACTGGGTTATGTAGACCCAGGTGGGAACAGTGTTGATGGAGGCCCATAATAGCAGCTTCCTTTAGGATTGGTGTTTGGGTAAGGCAAGGTCGTGGATAAGAGGGTGGCATTCGGGAAGCCCTCAGTATGTGTCAGCTGTTACACCCATAGGAGGAGAACGTCACAGAGCTAGGAGGCTGGCATCAAGAAAGCATAGCAGAGGGCTCTGAGGAAGGGCACCAATATGAAGCTGCTCGTGCCCTCAAGGAATTTACAGTCCAGTAGGAGAAATCAGCTGAGACCCTGTATATACACCTACAGTACATAAAATACGGCATGGCTCACGGGGAAAGCCTGATTTTCTATGTTTCAGGAAAAGTACCATGATTTTCTTTTTCCCTGAAGATCCAGGTGAGCAGATGTGGGTCTTTCTTCCCTGCAGAGTCCCTGAGGCCTAGCACAGAGTGACGCTCATTGTATGTACTCAATATTTGATTTGACAAGAGTAATCATATATATCGACACATGTTCAACTTCCTGGTACTGACAGTATTGGTTTCTTAAACCTTCGGACAAAAAGGAAAATCACTAAAAAAAAAAAAATTCCTGGGGCCAATCCATTGAATGTTTAAGTAGGTCACTGAGATTCTTAGAAATTGATGACAAAGAATCTCTTTAAGGCAAGAGAGTCATTATGAGGAAAAAACAGTTGCTCTCTGAAAGAGGATGATAAGCTTTCCTGTGAAATACATCCCAGGTGTACCCAGTGGTCCCTGGCACTGGTGACCCCATCTGATTCACTTTATTTGAAACCAAGATTCATTGAATGAAAGGAGAGCAGAGGCCCTCAGAGGTCATTCTGGCTAATTCTCAAGCAAGATGCTTGTATTGTGAGAGTAATCAACGTGGAACTTAAAAAAAACAAACCAAAAGCCTGTCCTATAGGATTTTCCAGCCCTACCATAGCTGAGGACCACTATTCTTCACCTAGATCCAGAGTTAGGCATTCATCTAGATGCAGGGCACACGATGTCCTCAAATCATTTCTATTTTTCATCTGACGTTTATAAAAATCCCCTCCATGTGTCAGACTCTTTGACATACTCTTTGAGATACTGTTCAATTCATCTCTCTATTGGTCAGGAGCAGCCACCAAGTGCCGCTTTCAGTATCCAGCAACGAGGGTCAGAGTACAGGGAGGTTGTGGAGCTGAGGGTGAGACATGTAAATATTCATACAGCTGGTAGAATAGTTCTTCCCAAGCTGGAGGAGAAGTCAAAGCTAGTGAAATAAGAGGAAACTAACCCAGCAAAGTCAGCATCAAACTGAGTTGCTAGGAAACAAGAAGATCCTGATAATGTGGGATCCTGGGAATCATGGCTAGGTGAGAAAAGAGAAGGGAAAAAGAACAAAACATGAATGATTTCAGAAAAACATAAGGGAAATGCTTACATTGTCAAGCCAAGCTCATTTTAAAAAGCAATATAAAAAAATGAAATGGTGTCTTTGGAAAGAGATGAGACACTTGAGCAATAGAAATGGGTGAAAGTTCAAGTTAAGCTAGTAGAAGGGCCTCCCACTGTACAAATGTGCCAACACTTGTCCTCACTCTCCCCTGAGCAGCCTGATCCCTCTCTCACACCCACATCTAGAAGTCCTGATAGTACTGCCATGGGAATTTTTGTGATAAACAGTGAAGCTTTGCAAATCTCTGAAACTGGTGTTCAGAAAGAAGAGAAGATGCGATTACTAGCTGAGGGAAGCTGAACTACAAAGCAAAAGACCAGCCTGAATCTGAAGTCTTTCCCACAACAGTCCCCAGAGTTTTCTACTTAGGGAAATAGCTTCTTATACTGTCTGAAATTCTAGTGGTTAAAGATGCATGTGCACCACTGTACATCCTCTTTTTAAAAAAATAAAAACTCCTAGGATGTTATTAGAGATGTTAGTGATCATTTACACATTAGTATAAACTACTAATAAAGCTTGTCCACTTATCTTTCATTTGCTGCAAGCAAAGGGAAGTTTCAGTTAATGGTGAAAGTTAATAAATGATTCTATATTTCTTCATGCCTTTTGTTCTACTTTGTATTCCTGCTACTTCTGAAAAGAATTCAGGGCAGCAAATATTTCTGGATTTTGAGGATTTTATGGAATAATGTGGACCAATTTTGCCCTCCCCACTTCCTCTCCCTCCCATACACACACAAAATAGTGATGCTGTGCTTGAATATACAGTTGGAACATAGTTGAGGGGTTAGAAACATTAAATTGAAGTGATCTCTGATAACATTGTTTCCTAATTAAACTACAATCCAATTGCTCAATCAAAACCGAGAGAGTGATACTACATCAGTTATAAAACAGTACTCCTACTGGGAAATCAGATTTGGTTCTAATCTAATTGAAGAAATCACAAAGGATCTGGAGGTTTAAGAAAGGAGAATAAATGAAGAAAGCCCTGCATTTTGATTATGCATGCTGTCACCAGAGGAGAGAAGAGTGGAGCCTAACGATGTCCTGCCCAGCCCTGCGACAGCTGATGCCCGGATCTAAGTGAGGCTCACCACATAGCTTGCTGATCGCGCTCTAGCTTCCTTTGCAGATTTGTTACCAAGGAGGAACTGGTAGCACTGGTAGCAACATGCTTATCCAGAGACTTCATAGCCAGTAATGCTATTCTGTTTGGTACATCAAGCTGGTATACGTTTGTTTAATAGAGGTCAGACCCTAAACTCTAACCCTTTTTGGCTCTAAGGCCACAAGAGACTGTTTGCATAAGACTTGACTAGTATGAACCATTGCCCAGGACTAGAACTGTATTAATAATGGAGGGTGAATAAAATCCTCCTTCCACTCCCATTTCTCTTCCTATCCCCCCAATCCCTCTGTATACCCTCTCATGTACCACACAGATATTCTGTTCCTAGACCCCTAATTTGCATTATAATTCAGCTTCATTCTGGATAAAATGGCTTCAAAGGGATATCTTGAGTTGTTCTCCACTCCCACCCAGAACCACCACTGTATATACAAGAAAAAAAAAGAAACATTGTTAATTCCAAGAGTTGATTCTCAAATGAATTTTGGACCATGACCCAGTGATAACTTCGGGACATTTTGTTCCTGTAAATTGGTCTTTCTAGCCAGCATCTGGGAGCTGGCTGGGAAATGCACTTAGTAAATCACTCCCAGTGGTTTGGGGAAGGACAGAGAAGGTTCTAGAAGAGATGAGTCAGGCTAGGGGGTGGATAGCACAGAGGGGAAAGGAACAAAGAGCCAAGCAATATTCTGAAAATGGAATTTGTGCCCAGCCAGAAATAACTGTTTGATCAGGTCTAGCTAGAGACTTTCTGAAATGATGAAGCAAATATTAAGAGAGGAATCTTTAAAAGCCTCTCTCAGTGAAGATTACATTCTCATCAGTGATAAGCCAGGTGGGTGTATAAATATCATGCTCTGCCAGGCAATCTTGATAAGGCCTTGTTCTCCTCTCTAGAGTTGGAAATTGATGTTTTATATTTCAAAAATACAGCATCTGATGTGGAAAGTAAAAGTGAAAGTCACTCAGTTGTGTCTGACTCTTTGCTACCCATAGACTCTACAGTTCATGGAATTCTCCAAGCCAGAATACTGGAGTGCATGGCCTTTCCCTTCTCCAGGGGATCTTCACAACCCAGGGATCAAACCCAGGTCTCCCCGTTGCAGGAGGATTCTTTACCAGCTGAGCCACAGGGAAGCCCGATGTGCCGCACCTGAATGCTCTTGCCCAGTGGCTTGGGATGGACATGATGATGCCATGCTGACTCTACCGAAACAGAAGGACGACAGTAAGCTTCCTTCCAAGTCCCTCAGTGGAAACGCTGGGCTGAGGCAGGAATAGCCCAATACCAGGCTGCCTCTCACCTAGCTAGTGTGTGAGTTTAAGCGTGTGGGCTTGTCTTTGGCAGGCATGCGAGGGGTTTGGGATGAAGCTGAAGCTATGGAAACAGACAGAAGTCAGTGCAATGTAGTTGCCACAGTCCTTCTAGACTGAAATTAAGCATGCAGCTCCTTCCCGAGGGGATCATAACAGCAGTTCTGTCAGAAGGCCAGAATGCTACAGACACACTGAAAGCCTCATTCATTCATTCAACAAACATGTATTGGCTGTCCACAATGTGCCAGAGACTACTGGCCTAGGAGAGGCAACAGAAGGTCAGTTGCAACCTTGTAGGAAGGGAAAGTGTGTCCAAGGGGCTTCAAAAGCACAGATGACAGGCATGCCAGGGGGAGCAGCAACAAGAGATGGCTCCGGGCCACTTTAGCCCTGACTGGTCAAACACTTACGGAAGGAAGCGTGACTTCAAAGGGGGCCGGGGAAGGAGGCTGGATCTGATTCTCTCTGGGGAAGAAAGGAAATGAAAACACACAAAACTGAACCCAAACTGGCCACACCAAAGTGACAGTGGCCCAGAGTGACAGGGAGCCGGGGCTTTCACATAGAGAACAAGGATTAGCCTGACAGGGCAGGACGCAGAGCAGTTTTGACCATGCCTGTCAACGTCGATTTACTCACAGTGTCCCCTCCACTTGAGAGAGCTGCTGCAGCTTTCCAGAACAATCTGACAACAGGGAAGACAGGGCAGAGCAGTCATACAGAGGGAGGGACTGGGTTCATGTTGGGGTCAGCGCAAGACTTTCAGCTCTGGGTGCAGAGCTGAGCTCAAGTGGAGCTCTCCCACTTACTTCCTCTGCACTGGGACTCAGGGTCCTCACCTGGCAAACTGGGAGAACAGCAGGAGCCACTGCTCAGAATTGCTTCAGAGCAAGGATGAAATAAAATAATGCGCTGAAGGCTTCCCTCGTGGCTCAGTGGCAAAGAATCTGCTTGTCAATGCAGGGACATAGGTTCAATCTCCCATCTGGGAAGATCCCACAAGCCACAGAGCAACTAAGCCCTGGCACCACTACTGAGCGTGTGCTCTAGAGCCAGGAGCTGCAACTCCGGAGCCCACGTGCCGCAACTGTTGAAGCCTGCGCACCTAGAGCCGTGCTCTTCAACAGAGAAGGCACTGCGGTGAGAAACCGGTGCAACAAGAGGGCAGCCCCCCTCCCCAACCCACGCTCCGCAATTAGGGAAAAGCCTGAGTGGCAGCGCAGACCCAGCACACCCCAAAACAAATGAACAAATAAAAAGGTTAAAAATAACGTGTCATGCTTAGCACATAGCAAGTAGCCACATATTAATAATTAGCCATCGTGGTGGTCAACAGTAAAGGAGGGCCGCTCTGACTTGCTGTCTGGGAAGGCGGGGCTACCCTGGTATCCGTGGGATGCGGAGCTGCAGTTTTTAGATAAGACAAGAACAAGCCAGGAACAGAACACATTCCCGCCTCACCTGGCCAAGCCCCTTCTCCTGGGGCCATACTCATTAAGCAAGGACTGGTAACTGGTCAGCCCCAGGTCCTGCCTGCCCTTCCCCCAAAGACCTGCCAACACACTTGCAGACAAGTTTCAATGCCGCTGTGCACAGGAACTAAGGGAAGGAAGAAAATTGGGTGGGGAGCAACCAGCAGGCCTCGTCCTGAAGAAAATTTTTGCTCCTAGTATGGGGGAAAGGAAAAAGGCTGAGATTTAGCCAGAAAACACCCCTACAGATTTAATACACCATCCGAGAATGAGGGCAAAGGTACATCAGACTTCCTAAGGTCTCTGAGGAGAGGGGACACTGAAGCTTATAAAAGACCTTCAGTGACATAAAGGGATCAGCCAGCTTGTTGGTCGGACAGGAGCCAAGGGCCTCTATCCCGGTGAGGCCACAACCAGAGCTCCCATAAAGAGCAACGGCAGCAGGTCAGGAATCGTCATTGACCGGAATATAGAATTAAGAACAGTCAGAAATCTTGTGAGAAGAAATGCAGAGGATCTGGAAAGCAAGCCAAACGTGAGGAGAGGACAGAGAGAAGGCAGGAAATGCCGGGACCCAGTTATGGCCCCACAGGGAGAATGAGAGCCCCCACTCTGACTTAGAGGACAGTAAGAACCACTCGCACTAATTAATCTGGGGATGTTCTTTTCAATTAACTCATTTGAAAAAAGATCTCCTCAAGAGCCGGGGAATTATTGCAAAACAAATGATTGCAGCCGAGATAGAAGAACTAACTCAGAGCATCTCTATCGTCTCAATCAATCAGCTTCCGGACCCCACCCCATTCCAGGAAACAGGTACATCATACCCAGAGCATTGCCGAGACCCGCCCGATCACAGCCACTCCTCTGCTTCCCAGCTGTTCCAACCCCCGAAGGGAAGGAAGATGGTGTTTGGATTCACAAGCCTTACCAGGCACCCCTGAGCATGAGGAGTGAGAACCCTTGGGNAGGAAATGGCAACCCACTCCAGTGTTCTTGCCTGGAGAATCCCATGGACAGAGGAGCCTGGCAGGCTATCCAGTCCATGGGTCGCAAAGAGTAGGACATGACTGAGTGACTAACACACGCGCACACTTCATCTGGAAGCCGCCCCCCCAGCCACTGGGCATCCCCTCCCCTGAGCACCAGTCTCCAGTATCTACCGTGTGAGTGCTTCCTCCTCCAGCTGCTCGGCTGGCCAGTGCCGGCCTCTGGGACAGCACTCAGGACCTCGGTTGGCAGTTCCTGGTTTATCTGCGCACACGGCCTGTTGGATTTTAAGGAACCCAGTGGCGGCAGAGGGTCTCTTCCGTTTTCCCGCTAGCACACTGCTGGCACGCAGCAGGTGCTCAGCTAACAGACGAATGACTGTGTGGAAAAGGTCACAGATCAGCACAAACACGGAGCGACGTTAAGACGCACAGGAGGCCCTCGAGAGAGGTGGGGGAGAGTGATGCGTGGGAGCCAGAGGGGATCAGGCAGCTTGAGTGTGTGCTGACCTGGTGACTGAGGTCAGAGTTCAAGAGGGCAGGGGTCAACATGCCGTGTTCAGCTGGATGAAGCCTCTGACGGGCAAGGCAGCTGGCACACTGAATCCCCATTGAATGGAAGGATGCGCCTCTTGCCAAGAAAACAGAATGGGAGGGCTGGGCTGGGCTGGACACCCCAGCTGTGAAGCTCCAAGTTAGTGTCGGGCTGAGACTCTCAGGTTCGGGAGTGCTGGCCTCGCTCCCCATGCTGTACCCACCTCACTTGTCAATTTCTCCCCCCACCCTCCTGCCCCCAGTGGGCCTGCAGGCCTGGGCTCCCCAGGCCTGGGACTGCCGTGTACCTGATATGAGCTGTGCTGTCCTGAATACCAACCAGGGCTCTGAGCCTGGGCTCCCGGATTTCTTGGACCTGTGAAATCTGAGGGTGGCCAACATTTTATTTTGCTACGGATGTTTTCTAAAAAAGTTTTCATCCATCATTTCGTGAAAGAAAGCACAATTTAATGCCAAGACAGTAGGAAGGATGCAGTCTGAGAATAGTGGCCAGTCCTTTCCGGACAGGGCAGCTGGCAACCACTCAAATCACATCCTACGTAACACTTGCGGGTATGGCTTGCAGTGTAGACCAGCTTCGGTTTGAGGCTCGGCACTGGGGAACCCCTCAGCGAAGGCTCTCCCGGCTGGTGCGCATGCAGGGGCCTGCGTGGTCCTTGCATCTAACGGGCCCCCTGCCAGTCCCTGTTCCGGGCCAAGGCGCTGAGCGGCCTTTCAGACCCAGGAAAGGAGAGCCAGGGCAGTGAATGCATCAGTCGCTAAGGGGTGAGGACACAGGAGAGGAGAAGGTCAACCAGGCGAAAAGCAGAAGACCCTCTGTAACGTGGGGTGCACTGGGAAGGCGGGACCGGGCCGGGGGGCAGGAAGCACTCAGCAAAGTTCCCCACTGTCCAATGCTGCCCCAGCTGGCTCTTGTTCCCCAAATCAGGTAGCGGGGTGGCCAATGGCTGGCAGGGGTGGGGGTGCAGGCAGGCAGGGAGCAGCTGCCCTGGGCCTCAGGCGCCGGGCATTCCTCCTCTAAGCTCCCCACGCGTCCCCAGCCCCGTTTATAAGGCACAGGGAGCCAAGAAGTCTGTGTGGCCCCGCCAACTCAGCCAGGAGGCCCCAGGAGGGAACTCAAGCCCTGGGGTGAGGGGGAGCCGGCCTCCCCTGCCAGCCCCGAAGCCCCTGGCATCTGACCTGCAGCCTCTGGGTGTCCCGCGGGCTTGGTATCCAGCCAAGGAAGGGGAGAGCTGAATGCCGAGAGGGCCGTGGGGGTGGGTGGCACTCACGCCCCCCGGGAGCTCGCTGCACGCTTTAAATAGCTCAGCTTCTCTCAGCCTAGCAGTCCTGTCAGCCCTCCNCTGACCTGCAGCCTCTGGGTGTCCCGCGGGCTTGGTATCCAGCCAAGGAAGGGGAGAGCTGAATGCCGAGAGGGCCGTGGGGGTGGGTGGCACTCACGCCCCCCGGGAGCTCGCTGCACGCTTTAAATAGCTCAGCTTCTCTCAGCCTAGCAGTCCTGTCAGCCCTCCCTGCCAGCTCCTTCTCGCATTTTCCACACCGGGAACGGCTGAACTCCAGGTCAGGATGGGGAGGGGGTGAGGAGACACAGCGACCCGGCTTCTGCGGGGTCAGCATATGTTAGGAAAGACACACAAAGTTCCCCCTCGCCCCTCTACGACCTGTTGGACTTTATCCTCCAGGCTAGGCGAACACCCTGTGCCCTTGATGGGGTGAGGGCTTTGCACAGCCCTCCCTTCTCCTGGGAGAAGTGGGTGCCCAACCCAGACCACCTTCCATCTTGGCAAACCTGTGACTGGCACCAGCATTTGCCGAGAGCCTCTGCCGCCTACCTGCCTGCCCTGGGGCCCGTTCCCGCAGGGCCCACCCTTGGCAGGGGGCCACAGACCACCAAGCGCCCTCCCCTCTGCCCCTCCCCACCAGTTTTCTCCAGCCCAGCCTTTGCTCAGCAGCTCCAGCATTCAAAAACCAGTCTGATCCCTTTACAGTTTACAAACTGTCTTCACGTCCTTATTTCGTAAGAGCTTTCCGACCACCCGGAGCAATGTGCAGGGCAGATATAAAAATAATCCCCATTTTACAGCCAACAAGACCGAGAGCCAGAAATATGAGGGGAGGTATCCAAGTTCATATGTCAGAGTACTGATACAATCAAGACCGAAACCCAGGCCTTAAACCGTTGGCACTGCGAGAATGTTCCCTCCTGCTGCGCCCCCTCCCGCGCTCTTACAGAGGAACACCGACAGGAACACAGGACAAGGGGGAGGGGAGGGCAGGCCACACGTCTTGTCTCCCAGGCCCTGAACCCTGCTGCTGGCTCCATAGGTCACTTTCACAACCCAGGGCAAAAATCTCACTAGATACGGCCTCAGACCGCCTGGCTCCAGCCACCCTGGCCGGCAGACGCAGACGCACACAGACACACGGAGAACGGGCTGTTATCTGTCCCCTCCAGCCCATTTCCTACACTTCTCACACAGCAGATTTCTTCCAGCCTGGCCGCCTCTCCCAGTCACCACCCACAGCCTCGGGCCCCTGGGGCCCGGCCAAGTCCCCTAGACGGTGACGCCGAGTCCCTGCTATCAGACAGTCGCCTCTGCCCTCCCAGCTGCCGCCCCCAGAGTTCCCTGGAAATGTCCCTTCTGCAGGCCCGGCCCCCGCTGCGACGCGCGGCTTTTGTCTGCACACACAGCTGACTTGTGTTTGCAGGGACAGACAGGGGCTGGCGCTGGGGCCAGAGCCAGGAGGCGCTGGGAGGGTAGAGCAGATGGGAGGGGGAAAAACACAGAGTCCAGTGAACAAAATTGCTGCAAGCAAGGACTTCGGGGTCATTTGGGAACCTGAAAACAAGAATAGGGGCTCGCAAAGCCAGAAGCTCCTCGAGGGCAGGGCTGGGGGGCTTTACAAACATTGGCTGTCTGGCCCGAGGATGTGAGAGCTGTGCCAGCCAGAAAGGGTGGGATGGGGGCGGGTGGGGGCGGCGGGGACAGACGGGANCTTGTAATTGTGCTTCTCAAACTGACATGAGTTCCCCCGCCCCCCACCCAGGAGTGCACATTAACATGTTCAGATACTCCAAGTCCCAGCACAAGCAGGGATCACCTTGATCATCACTTTTGATGATCATCAGTTTTTTCCAGTGATAAGCAACTTAAAGTGCTTTCTTTACATTGGGAAGTAAAATGCAATATTCACTGGAATATTTTAAGTAACGTGAGACCAGAAATAAAATTTCCTACTTGTGGCTATGTCTCATCCTACCCTGACTCCCCACCACAGCCTTGCCGTCCACCAACCAACAAGATCAGTTCAGCTGCTCAGTCATGCCCAACTCTTTGCAACCCCATGGCCTGCAGCACTCCAAGTCTCCCTATCCATCACCATCTCCCGGAGTTTACTCAAACTCATGTCCATTGAGTCAGTGATGCCATACAACCATCTCATGCCCTNCAGCTGCTCAGTCATGCCCAACTCTTTGCAACCCCATGGCCTGCAGCACTCCAAGTCTCCCTATCCATCACCATCTCCCGGAGTTTACTCAAACTCATGTCCATTGAGTCAGTGATGCCATACAACCATCTCATGCCCTATTGTCCCCTTCTCCTCCTGCCTTCAATCTTTCCCAGCATCAGGGTCTTTTCAGATGAGTCAGTTCTTTGCATCAGTTAGCCAAAGTATTGGAGTTTCAGCTTCAGCATTAGTCCTTCCAATGAATATTCACAACAAACAAAGCAGCCATACAAACCCAGTGATACCAATGGCCACCAACTTACACTTCATGCTGTTATTTCCAATAATGATCAATACAACATAATTACCAGCAACAGCCTCTAAAATACTAGATAGCATCTCAGATTTTATTTTAATTGGGCTTTGGTTCATATATTCACAAGGATCATTTGGATTTTAAACAACATATGAAATTATGTTTTCTTTATTATTTCTGATTATAAGCTTTCTAAAATGTTTTTTATAGAAAGGATAAGTGGTTAAACAAATATATATTATTATCTAACTTTACTTTTAGGAAAATTGATAATAAATAGTAAGCCCATTAGCAGTGGCAATTGACAACATCTATTTCAATATGTAGTCACTGAGTTGGCTATTCTAAGGGTGTGCAGGAGATGGAAGAAAACATGTCCAAGAGACTAGGGTTTCTCAGCAGAAGCACCTTTGCTATTTGGGGTGGATACTTTGTCGGGGCAGGCTCCTATGCATTGCAGGGTGTTTAGCATCCTCCCTGTCCTCTACCCACTAAAAGCCAGAACTACTTTCTCCCGGTCATGACAGCCAAAACTGTCTCCAGATGTAGCCAAATGTCCCCTGGAATATAAGACCATCAGAGTATAGGCCATAAAACAGATGACAGGAAACACAGACACTGTCTTTTTGTTTTTTTAATAGGAGACTAGTTACTTTACAATATCGTAGTGGTTTTTGCCATACATTGACATGAATCAGCCATGGGTCTACATGTGTTCCCCATCCTGAACCCCCCTCCCACCTCCCTGCCCATCCCATCCCTCAGGGTCATCCCAGTGCACCAGGGATGTGACCTGGACTGGCGATCTATTTCACATATTTTTAAATTAGTGTTAGTGGCTCAGGTGTGTCCAACTCTTTGTGATCCCATGGGCTGTATCCCACCAGCCTCCTCTGTCCATGGAATTCTCCAGGCAAGAATACTGGAATGGGTTGCCATTTCCTTCTTCTGCAGATCTTTCTGAACCAGGGATTGAATCCAGGTCTCCAGCATTGCAGGTGGATTCTTTACCATCTGAGCTTCCAGGGAAGCTCAGGTTTTGTTTTGATCCTTCTGTGGTTTCAAAAAGAAATTTTTCTGTAGAGTATTTGCCAGCAATAAAATGCAACCCATCCTCAATAATCCCAGAGCTATTTTTAACCAAAACAGAAAAGGTGTGGGAAAATCTTTTTTCTGGAGCCTCTTACTATTTTTGGATTTGGACCTGAATTCCATTCCTTTTGAAAGAAGTCTCTTGGAAGGGAAGCTTACATTTTTTCCCACATGCCAGAAATTGTACCAATGCCTTTTCCACATTATTCAAAAGGCCACAACCAGCAGCCTGAGCTGCAGTCATCTCTGAGTTGAAAAGTATTTCCTTGGGTTTTACAAGTCTGGACAGAAGGGCTTAAAAGCTGGGTGTCCTGGGTGGCATCTGAAACTCCTCTTTAGAGAGACCAGAACTGACCTAAGAGGATGCTAATCACTCACCTGAACTTCAAGGGCTGACCTCTTTGAACGTGCTGTGCTAAATTTCTTCCATTGTGTCCAACTCTTTGTGATCCTATGGACTGCAGCCCACCAGGTGCCTCAATCCATGGGATTTTCCAGGCAAGAATACTGGAAGGGGTTGCCATTTCCTTCTCCAGGGCATCTTCCCAACCCAGGGACCATACCTGCATCTCTTATATATCTCCCATTTTGTAAGCAAGTTCCTTACCACTAGCACCACCTGGGAAGACCTCTTTGCATATTAATAGTTTATTAATTCAATCCCAACTGGATCTACTGTTGAAAGTATCCGTAATCCAAAAATTCATAAGTAAAACTAAAATCCAGTTGTGAGGACAGCTGCCAAAGAACTTTTGCCTCCTGCTTGGAAATTACTTCCACCCAAAAGATCTGCATTTTTTTTTCCATTGCCTAGAATGGTGTCCTGGTCCCTGAATTCCCTGATATTCTTCTTCTGTTTTTAAGTTTTGCTTCAGACTTGATGAAGCTCAACTCTCCTTGAGGAAGAGTAGTAATCTACTTAAGGAATACGAAAAGAAAACCAGAGGGATGATGCATGGCAGAAGAAGCATCAGAGCCTCACTCCACTAAACTGACCCTCCTCTGCATCTTCACATTCACCAGGATTTTCCCCACCAAATGATCAAAGCTAAGTCNAATCTACTTAAGGAATACGAAAAGAAAACCAGAGGGATGATGCATGGCAGAAGAAGCATTAGAGCCTCACTCCACTAAACTGACCCTCCTCTGCATCTTCACATTCACCAGGCTTTTCCCCACAGTTTTATACCTAGTAGTCTAGAAAATAAAGCAATATTACAGGTAGTGGATATATTTTTCAAGATTTTTTTTTTAAGAAAAGCTACTGAGCACATTCCATTAATTTATCTGAAGATTTCTCTGGTGCTATGCCTTCTTAAAAAATAAAACTCATGTTTATCTTTATGTGTCCATTTGATAGCCTGGGCCAATGTTGGAAGATGATATTGCTGTTAATTTTTCAATTTTATAGGAAAAGAAACTATTAAAAGATCTTGATTGAGAGTGTAATTCTAACTACATCTCAGGGCTCCAAACTTTTTCGCCCAGGGTTCTCCTCATATGATTCATCAACCTGTCACACTCAATGGAGTGATATCACCATTGTTAATCATCACATGTGTTTTCAGAACAGCTCTACTTTCAGAATGAAGAACATACATGGAAAGCAAGAGATCAAGGATTATTCTTTAATGAAAGTAACAAATGTTCATTGCAAATCTTTATCTAAAAGAAATATATAAGTTTTAATAGGTTCAGTTCAGTTCAGTTCAGTCACTCAGTCTTGTCCAACTCTGTGACCCCATGAACCACAGCACGCCAGGCCTCCCTGTCCATCACCATCCCCAGAGGCCACCCAAACCCACATCTATCTAGTCAGTGATACCTTCCAACCATATCATTCTCTATTGTCCCCTTCTCCTCCTGCCCTCAATCTTTTCCAGCATCAGGGTCTTTTCCAATGAGTCAGCTCTTCGCATGAAGTGGACAAAATATTGGAATTTCAGCTTCAACATCAGTCCTTCCAATGAACACCCAGGACTGATCTCCTTTAGGATGGACTAGTTGGATCTCCTTGCAGTCCAAAGGACTCTCAAGAGTCTTCTCCAACACCACAGTTCAAAACCATCAATTCTTCAGNCTCAGTCATATCTGACTCCTAGCGACCCCATGGACTGCAGCCCACCAGGCTCCTCCGTCCATGGGATTTGGTGTGGGGTGCCATCGCCTTCTCCAGAGATGATGGTAGGATGACAAAAAGAGGGTAAGTGCATGCTATGGTTGGCCCCTGACTAGGGTTTTTAATCAACTCTCTCAAGTTCCTAGTTTATTCCTTAATCCAAAGGATACCAACCAAGGTAAGCATGTTGACATAGAGATTCTTAGAGTAGAAATCTTTTTTATCAGGAGACAATGATCAAAGTAAAACCCAGTTTAACCTTGCTGCGTCCTCCTCTGCCACTTTCACCACCGCACATCCACCCCAAATTCTAGCTTTGGGCTATTTCTTACAACCAGGACTCTGCACATTGAGGAAAATTGATGTAATAAATAATGGATGTATTGGATTTTTCTACAACCTATCTGAGACACCTGGCCTTTGCTGGGACCCCAAAATCATTTATCCTGGGGAAGGCAGAGCAAGGTTGGGAATCTGAGGGTGCTCAAGAGATCCTATGACAACTAATAGCTGGTTAACTTTTATCACCACAATATATTACATGGCTGTATTAGAACTATTTGGAACACCAAGGCACCAGAGATAACAGAAGCAGAAGCAAGAGTAAGGGACATCTGGAAAGGGAAGTCTTCTTCACATTGCTTTTATCATCATATCAAGATTTTCAGAAATGGGGGAGAGTTGATTGTACATTCAGAACTAACCTGTCCCTTGCAAACAGCGCTTCCATTCCACACATCTTAACTTTGAAGACAGAGTCTGCAAACTGAGAGAAGGTATTCCCCAAAGCAGAATCATTTTATGACAGGGAATTTAAGGCATTCTGATTATTTCAAATTAGTAAGATGCTTCAAGATCTTCTCAGGAAAGTACATTATCAGGAAATATTCTGGGTCCAGAGCATTCTGCAGAATCCCCCAGTAGAAGATGAGACATGTCAGACACCCATCGACTGAGGGCAATAAAGTGTAAATAATTTAAAACTCCTAGATATTATCCTGCCTTCTCATCATGTACATCTTTAATAATTAATTCAGCTCAGTCTTTAAAGGAATTCTCTTCATATCGCTTAAATCATTGTGTTTCGCCTGTTAACAACAGGAGACCATTTCCTGTTTAGGACTCTACCTTCCCAAGTGAGGTGCATTTACTTACACAGGAGACATTTTCCGGCTGCTGTCGGTTTCCATGGAAATGTTGTGCGCCTGCTCAGTGAGCATCATGGTTTGGATCAGAATTCTCATTAAGGTACTCACCACTGTCAGAAACTGTTTTAGTGTCTAATATCTAGTGGCATAATTTTCACAGCAATCCTATTACCTCCCATCATTTCTCTATTTTATAGATGAAGAAAATGGTTAAATAACTTGAATGCTTCCATCACACCTGCCTACCTCCAGCAAATAAATCATTGCCTGACATATTCACCATGGGAACAAGGCTGAGCAGAGTTCCTATCGTGGTGTTAACTGGGCTTAATTTTTTGTAGAAGAAAAAAGCTGGTCCCTTTAAATATTTGATTACTGAGTCTTGCTAAATCATTCACACACAGAAAGCCTTGGGGGATGGGGAAAGGGAAGTGACAGGGTCATTGAAAATAGCTGAGGAATAGTGACATCAAATGCTTCCAACAGAAAAGACAGAGGACACCAGCCACAGGAGAAGATTTAGAAGTGGAGGGAAAGGAACTGGAGCATGTTTATGTTTTGCAGAATGCAGTTTGCTCCAGAAATGGAAATTATTCCAGGAAGGTCAGAGAGAAGACACTGCTGCAGTTAGAAAGGACAGTTGAGCAGGAACCCCAAGATCGAAAAAAGAATCACACCAGGTAAATCCACAACACTGTAATTCTATGTAATATATTGATGGCAAAGTGGAATTTACAGTGTTTCTGCCCTGAGGCTCTGCCTATTGAGAAATGGCTAAGAATACTGTACACTTTTATTTTCTTGTTTCACTTGCATATGTCACTTTTGGTTTTTAAAAACTGAGGTATAAAATACATAAAAAGTGTAATGTGTGAAGGACACAAACAAATCTCACCTGCATAGCTTCATGAATTTTTATATGCATATATCTATTTCAGGGTAACCAATCTCCAGATCAAGATACAAAATATTCCCACCACCTCAGAAAGTTCTCAGGCAGTACCCACCAACCTCTGCCTGAATGAAAAACTATTCTTTCTTCTAACAGCATGAGTGAGTTTTGCCTGTTCTTGATAAGTTAGAGAAATGAAATCAGGCAGTATATACTTTTTGGGTTCTGGCTCTTTCACTCAACATAATGTCTGTAAGTTTCAACCACATTCTTGTATCCATCAGCAGCTTGTTCTTTATATTGTGGTTTCCTCTCCCATTGTGTGAAGACACTCCTAATTCATTCATCTTTTCTCCTGCTCATAGACATTTGTGTTGTTTCAAGCTTGGGGCTGTTATGAATAAAGCTGCTATGAAAATTGCTATATCTTTCTTTGTTGTTGTTGGGCAAAGGCATTCATTTCTCTTCCATGTTTACCTAAGAGAGGAATGTCTGGGTGATAAGGTAGGTATATCTTTAGCCGCTGTTGATAATTTTGTTGGACGCTACAGCACATCCTTCATTCTCCTTCAAGACATTCCTCCTGGCTGCTGGGACAAGAGCCAGCTGTCAGCCCTCCTTGGAAACGGCTGCAGCTGAAGAGTGTTTTCCCTCCAGCTCATACCTATGGCCGTGTGGGGGATCCATTATGACCAGGCAGCAAAGAGAAAGAAGCCTAAGTTCATAGATGGGTGGATTTGGATGTACATGAGTGTGTACATAGGTGCTAAGTCATTTCAGTTGTGTCTGACTCTTTGCAACCTATGGGTTGTAGCCCACCAGGCTCCTCTGTGCATGGGAGTCTCCAGGCAAGAATACTGGAGTGGGTTGTCATGCCCTCCTCCAGGAGATCTCCCCAATCCAGGGATCGAATTCACCTCTCTTACGTCTTCAGCACTGGCAGGCAGGTTCTTTACCACTAGCACCACCTAGGAAGCCCAGGTTTAGATGTGGGTCTAAGCCAAATCTGGGTGAACCTGAAGATAATTGTGAGGGAATATCCTCTCAAAGAGCAGAGCTTGGCAGTGAATCTGGCCATCTACTTTGTGTGACAAGAGAAACGCTCAGGAGTTAGAACTTAGAGAGACCCATGGGCAGGGGCAGTTGGCATAGCCAGCAGATCAAAGGTGTGGGAGGAGACAGATGGGAAGATCAGGGACAAAGAACAAGTAAGAGGGCAGAGGGATGTGGATAGACATGGAAATGAGCTAGAAACATGGAGACTTCAGTATTTCATGTTAATAACATTGGCCATGCCAGAGCCAGTACAATGCATGTAAGAATACAGTAATCATGGTAGGATGAAGATTGTATGGTACCAACAGCATCTCTCCCCCTTACAAAGGCTATCCTTGCCCATGTTGCTGTTGAATGTCCAACCTGCTAGGCTCCCTGATATGGCACCATCCCTCAATTGGGCCAGTCACTTGGTGGCAGGTTTATTACATTGGACCTCTGCCATCCTGGAAGGGGAAGTACTACACTGACAATAACAGACACATACTCAGATATGGGTTTTTCTTTCCTGCCCACAGAGTCTAAGCCAACTCTACTACCAAAGTTTTACAGAATAAGTCATCACTATACAGCAGAGAAGCTGTGTGAGTGGGATCCACCTGATTATATCAAATGCCATGCAACTCAGGAGCAGCTAGGCTGATAGAGTGATGGAAGATTTACTGGAGGAACAGCTAAAGTGCAAATTTGGAAATGGTACCTTGCAACGATGTGATGTCATCCTTTAGGACATAATGTATGCTCTAAACCAGTGATTTTTTTATGGTGCTGTGTCCCCAGTAGATTGAATACAGTGGTGCAGGAACCAAGGACTGGAAGGAGGAAAGGTCTCATGAAACGTGACTCCCAGTGATGCACTGAGAGACCTTGTGCTCTCCTTCCCTGTGGCTCTGGGCTCTGCAGGCTTAGAGGCTCTGGAACTTTCCAGGAGGGGACACGCAAGAGAAGCAGTGAGCTAGGGTTGCTGCCTGGGCATTGCATGCTCCTTCCCCAAGAGAGCAACTGGTGAGAAAAGGAGTCACTATTCTGGGAGAAACAACTGCCCCAGGTCATCAGGAGAAGGGCAGAGAAGAATATAATTGACATGCAGGTGCCTCTTGATACCCATTTGGTGCCTCTTGGTACCCCATGCCAATTTCAGTGGTAAAATGATGAGTGTGATAACCATAGCCTGAGAAGGGGGTGGTAACCAAGACACAGGGATGAAGGTCTGCATCATAGCTTCAGATAAGCCACTGAGACTAGCAGAGGGGATAACTGGGAGTGAAAGGAAGACTGGGTGTAGGGTATGAGGAAGGTATCTGGCCCAGCTGAAACAGCAGAGACTGCAGTTTGTGCCAAATGAAGTCCATCAGAATTCTGGAGAGTTTATGAAGTGAATTCAAAACTTTATGAAATGAATCCAAGCAGTGCAAGCGGTGGACTGTGGTGAAGCAATGATGTGCCCCTCAGACCCCCCCTTCAGAGCTGAAGGACTGATTTCCTAGCTGTTGGTTGTGTAGCTGGAGGTCAACCCTCTTCAGGGATTGCCTTGGCTGGGGAAAGGGACACCTCCTTCCTCCCAAGGTCACACAAGGTCACACATCCTTCTCAAGCCAGCCCACATCCAATGACTTATCAGTCATTGATGACTGAAGTGAAGTGAAGTGAAGTAAGTCGCTCGGTCATGTCCAACTCTTTGCAACACCATGGACTATACAATCCATGGAATTCTCCAGACCAGAATACCGGAGTTGGCAGCCTTTCCCTTCTCCAGGAATTAATGACTGATCAGGGGTATAAAACTGAGGCCCCTTGCCCACCTCAGGATAACTCTGAATGGTCATCTCTCCCAGCTTTAGAGCTTCTATCCTGAGGCTGCCTTGCAGCCCAGCTTTTCTTTCTGCCCAGAGCTCCTTTCTGTTCTTCCTCGTCTTTCCCTTTCCCTGGTGTCGGTTCCAAAAGTGCTCCTTAATAAACTTCCTACACGCTAATCTTCATCACAGAATTTGCTTCCTGGGGAGTTCAACCTCCAGAGTTTTCCAAAGTGGCTTATCCAGTTTACGTTCCCTTCTGCAGTACATCAAAATTCTAACCGCTCTGTATCCTTCCCACACTTGGCACTGTTAGCCTTCTTAATTTCAGTCATTCTTATGCACTAGTATCTTATTGTGGTTTTCGTTTCCATTTTCCTCATGAATAACCATGTTGAACACACTTTCAAATGGTCATTGGACATTCAGATAGCCTCTTTTTCTTACTGACTTAGAGCTATTCCTTACATATTCATATTTAGATATGAGACCACTTGTCAGATAAATGTATTGCAAAAAAAAAAAAAAGTTCCCAGAAAGTGAAGGTTGCTCAATCATGTCCAACTCTTTGTGATCCCATGGACTGTATAGTCCAGTCCATGGAATTCTCCAGGCCAGAATACTGGAATGGGTAGCCTTTCCCTTCCCCAGGGGATCTTCTCAATCCAGGAATTGAACCAGGGTCTCCTGGTTGCAGGAGATTGCAAGCAGATTCTTAACCAACTGAGCTACGAGGCAAGCTCGAATGTGGAGCTTAAATTTCACTCTCTTAATCACAGTATGTTAGTTGTCTTTTGAAAAAAATTCAGCCTTCTACCTTTGAAATAACTATATATTCACATGACACTGCATGGAGAGGTCACTCAGTTTCTCCACTGGTTACATCTGACTTTCCTATAGTACAATATCAAACCCAGGAAACTGACATTGTATAATATGTGTACAGTTCTAGGTCATTTTATCACATGTATTATTTTGTGCAACTACAACTGTAGCTAAGATACAGAACTATTCCATCACTATAAAGCTCTCCTTTCTGCTGTCCCTTTATAGTTATATACATTCTCTGTAACCTCTGGTGATCACTCATCTGTACTCCATCTCTATAATTTAGTCATTTTAAGAATGTTACATAAATGGGATTGTACAGAATACAACCTTTTGAAATTGACTTTTTTTTTTTTTTTTGCTCACCATTATGCCCTTGAGATCCATCTCAACCTTTTTTACATTTAGAAAATGATGTTACTCAGGCTACTTTGCATTATTTGAGCTCTCTATTTATGTTTGGTAAGGGAAAAAACAGTTTTTGTTATTAAAAATAAGATTGTCATCTTACATATCCCACACTGGAGTGATAATTCCTTGGAGGCTACGTCCAGGCCACTCTGCCAGGCTGTGTGCTCCATACACTCCCCTCCCACAAGTCTTGATTACAGCTTCCATTAGTGCCTGTGGTCCATAGGGCCCCCTGACTTCACAGGAGGTGTGTAGAATAAGAACATATGATGGAACCATATGAAATTTCTCTTTTTATTGTTCAGGGATGGTGAGAAAAACAAATGATTCGTTTTGCTTCTAAAAATGATGAAACAATTTTTTTAAATGGGGCATATTAATAACCTCCTTTATTATGATTACTTTCAGAAGAAATTAGAATATCACCTCTGAATGCACAAGTGGTGTTTTTACCGCAGGAGACGATATTCCTCTGAAGCCTGGTGTCCCCTGCTGCCTTCCAGGCCTCTGCAGCTTCCTCCTTCGGGCCACCGTGTCCTCGCACCTTCTCTAAGTTGTCTGCCGTGAGTACCGACTCTCGAGCCTGGGTCTGTGACTGTGCATGCTAATCAACAGCCTGCAAAACACCTCTGCCCTTCACTTTGAAAGGGACACACTTGGTGGTGTCTTATTTCAATTGATTCTCTATGCATTTCAACTGTATATTGCAATATCACAGAAGGTCACCAAAATAAAGTGAGAAGTGGCTGCTTCTGCCACCCCTCTCTCAGTCAGAGCCAGGAAGACGTGGGAGAAGATGGACTGAGTGGGCTTTCTAGGCTGGATGGAACGTGTGCAAGGAATAGAACATTTCTAGGTTAGCTTGAGTGAGTGTGGGGCTTGTCTGGAAGGCTGCCCGTTGAGCAATAACGGAAAGAGCATCTCAAGAACTTCTCAGAAGTGCCTGGGGGCCAAGCTTCCTGGATAGAGGAGCTGGAGGGCAGCATGGGGTCCCCTGCAGGAGGGCTTCCTGGATCTTCATTCTGCAGCTGTCTAGTCATGCCTTAAGCACACTGTGCCTCTTTTGTGCTTCTATTCTATTTTTCTCTGCATCTCTGCTTCAACAACCAAATAAGTTTCTGTACTTCCTAGTTCAAATTTTGGAGGGACTTGATTGGCTGCGCTAATCATTTTTTTTCAGGCCAGCCTATGGGTCAGCTGTTCTTAGGTTAGGTGTCTGTCCTTGGTCCAATCAGATGTAACTGGAAGAAGTTGGGTTATACGGAGAACGTGGCTGCCTAAGTCTGTCGCTCTGCCAGTGGCTGCAATGCATTTTGTTCTACATAGGTGTGGCAGTCATCATGGCTGACAAGTCTAATACAAAAGAAAAAAGGGAAAGGATGGATATGCAGTTGGTTTTCTCTCCTTCCAAGAGTAGTTTCAACGTGTGGCTCCAAGGGGAAAGATACTGGATATTAGCTGGGACTGTAGTGAACTGACCTGTCCTGATCCACAGATAGCTATTGCCTGTCAACTTGTTATTCTAAGATGATAACTACAATTTCCCACCACATTTGTGAGTTTTCAGGTGATATTTCCTGTGTGGATTCATCAGCTCTTTCCATAATAACATTGCATATCAACTCCAACAACTTCAGTGACTTAAACAACAAACACTTATTTCTCATTCAGAGATCTGATCTGAGGCTCTGTTGGGATCAGCTGAACTCAAGTGGAGTCAGTAGCCATGACCCGAGGCTGGAAGTCAGAGTTGGGTCTGGTCCCTGTGTCTCGCATTTGGGGACAGGCTAAAGAGGATCCCAGGGATGTGTTCTTCTCACAGTGGGTGGAAAAAATGCATGAGACCAAGCCAAACTCTGCAAGCACAATTAGAGCCTCTGCTCACGTTGTATCTACCAATATTTTGGTAGCCAAAGCAGGTAACATGGCCAAACCCAGCGTGGGCAGCGAAGTATACTCTTCCCATGAGCTGGGGGAAGGTGTCAGGGAGAGTGAGTATTTGCTGACCAATAATATACCTACTGGACCATGCATTTCTCCTTTCTGCCCTAACATGGTAGAACTGCCGGACAAGACATGTGGTGGCACATTTGCTGACACTGTGACCTCCCCAAATGAAGAAACCATACCTCAACTTCTTTTGAGCCTAATTTCAAAGTATCTAACCCCATGTATCACTCTCAGAAGGTGGCCAGTAAAATTCCCTTTAGTTGACACAAATTATCAGGATTCTAGAGTAGGATCAATATCAATCCACATGTGACTGTGGTCAAATAAATTCATATTTTCTCTGCTCGAAGGACTGTGTATGTAGAAGATGAAATGGCAGAATGTAGCAGTCAAGAGCATGAGTTCTAAGGTCAGAAAGCCTGAGTTCCAATCCCAATTCACAGCTTCCTAGCTGTATGATGTGGGACAAGTTGCTTAGCTTCTCTATATAGGCTTCCTCATCTATAGAGTGAGGATGCTAATAGTAACTTCCTGATAGGGTTGTTCTGAGGTTTACATGGTGTGTTCATGGAAAGTCCATCCAGGAGGGCCTGACTCATGGGAATTACGTCACTGTTGTAACATGACTGCAGCGACTTAGCCCACATGCATGCACACAAGCAAGCTAAAAAAACAACATCTGCCCTTTAAGAGAGCTGGGACCTGGAGTTAAAAAAAAAAACACCCAAACTCGTGTTGAGTCCCAGCTCCTCTATTCACACTACCTGCGATCTTGACCGAGTCCCAGTTTCCTTGCCTGTGAAATAATGGCTCCCTCCCCTGTCCATGCTTCCCTGAAGGCTCAGATGGTAAAGTGGCCGCCCGNCAGCGACTTAGCCCACATGCATGCACACAAGCAAGCTAAAAAAACAACATCTGCCCTTTAAGAGAGCTGGGACCTGGAGTTAAAAAAAAAAACACCCAAACTCGTGTTGAGTCCCAGCTCCTCTATTCACACTACCTGCGATCTTGACCGAGTCCCAGTTTCCTTGCCTGTGAAATAATGGCTCCCTCCCCTGTCCATGCTTCCCTGAAGGCTCAGATGGTAAAGTGGCCGCCCGCAATGCGGGAGACCTGGGTTCAATCCCTGGATTGGGAAGATCCCCTGGAGAAGGAAATGGCAACCCACTCCAGTACTCTTGCTTGGAAAACTCCATGGACAGAGGAGCCTGGTAGGCTACAGTCCACGGGGTCACAAAGAGTCAGACACGACAGAGTGACTTCAGTTTCAGTTTCCCCCGTCCATGTGGGGATCAGGTGACACATGCGAAGGCACTTTTGGAAAGTGAAAACCAACAGAAATTGTGAGCTGCTTTTATCAAATTATTCCACCTCTTGCGTTGCTTATCTGATGACAGCCAGTGGCCAGTCAGTGAAGTGTCAACTCATTGGACAATATCCTGATGTTCGCAAAGATTGAGGGCAGGAGAAGGGGGCAACAAACGATGAGATGGTTGGACGGCCTCACTGACCCAGTGGGCATGAGTTTGAGCAAACTCTGGGAGATGAGGAAGGACAGGGAAGCTTGGCCTGCTGCAGGCAATGGGGTCAGAGTCAGACATGACTGAGCAACTGAACAACAACAATGGCTAGTAAAGAGGTTCTCTGCTGGACACCACTGATCTCATCTTTACAGACATAAGAATTTCTCTGCAGCCCTCAGTTGGGTGAATCATCCCCTCCCTTTTCTAGCAGACACCCAGCAAGCGGATCCTCACACCCAGAGACAAGAATGAGCTCCTCTTTGCTGATTGAATACTGGGACTTCTCATAATTCCACTGCATCAACAGTGAACGCCTTGAGGCTACTCTTCGGCCTCTACCTCTCGTCTACACTTCCTCTCCTCCCATCCCCTCATGAGCCCCTGCACTTCCAATTTTCCACTGCAGCTGCTCTCGTCAAAGTCACTGTTGACTTCAGCACTGCCAAAGCCAGTGGTCATTGCTCAGCAAATCTGACTCAGCCCATCAGCAGTTTTGATTTGATGGTTGATCACTGCCTCCCTCTTGGAAGATTTTCTTCAACTGACCTCTGAGACCCCACCCTCTTGCTTCCCTTCCTCCTGGCCTGGCTGCTCGTTCTCAAGCTCCCCTGATGTCATCCTCAGATCTCATCTCTATGTGCACTCACTCTCGGGGTGATCTCATTCAGCATAGTGGCCTCAAATGCCAGCTCCATGTTGACAACTCCAAAATTTAATTCTGTAGCCCAGACATCACCCCAAACTGCAGAGTCATAAATCCAGCTGCCCAGTTGTTAACCTCTACTTGGATGTCGAAGTGACATCTCAAATGTGATGTGTCCAAAGCTAAGCTCCTGTTGTCCTGACTTTAATTTGCTTTCCTCTAGTCTCCCACTTCTCAGTAAATAAGCAATGCTCTCTTGTTGCTCAGGACAGAAACACAGGAGCCATTCTCACCTCCTCTCTCTTGTGCTCTACAGGACATTTATCAGTTAAGCTTTAGGCTCTGCCTTTGAGTTACATCTGGAGTCTAACACACACACACCCTTCTTTTAACCACCTCTACCACTGGCATCCATAGCTGAGCCAGCATCGTATCTTGACTGTGTCTACACTTGTGCTACTGGCNTATCAGGTAAATCCCTAAAATAAGTGGGTCATATGCTTTGGCTTTATATCAACCAAACCTAGCTCTCCATTTTCTCCAAGAAAAATGGCTCATAACTCTTGAAAATATCACCCAACATCCCCTTTCTTTCAACTTAAGCATCCATAGGCTAGTTGAAACATTTCATTTTCTTGGTTGAAAGCTACTACCTTTTGTATCTGACAGATTCCAATGAGGGAACGTGTTGGATTACTGCCACTGACAGACGTCACCCCATTTCCCAATCTCTGTCCAACCCCCCAGCTCCCCACCTCACACAGTTCAGAGAAGGTTTGGTGAAGGATCACTGCCTGACTGGAGACGTGAGGGCCACAGATACACAAAGCTGGCACGGAGGACTCTGTCTGCCAGCGCTGTGCTGAGTGGGAAGACGGTGTGAACGTGTTCCCTCAATGCTGTAGTCCCGTTAATACCTGCTCCCAAGAATAATACCTGATCTCATTAGAGGCCACAGCTGCACTGCCATCTGAGCCAGGGATGCAGAGAAGAGATGAGGCAAGCCACATCTTTCACTTCACTCCAAGGAAGAATCTGCGCAGCACAAGGCCTCTGGCATTTTTGAGAGAATGTTTTGTACAAGAAAAGCTAATTTGCTGTGATTAGTTCCATTACATCTGGGAGATTTTTGCTCTATATTTATTTGGAGGCCAGTTTGGAGTCCTCTTTGGTGATTTCCCTCTATGCACCCAAGGCATTCTCTGAAACTTCTACCATGAATAACAAAACCCAAATGCAATGAGTAATACCTCTTGGGTTCTAGGAGAAAGAAGTGCTCATGTGACATGAGAAGAAAGGGTCCTGAGTCATTTGCAAGTCCCCTGGACAGGAATTCAGAGGGTGGGAAGGGGAAATGGAGGGCCAGGTGTGGGGCTGGGGGCTGGGAGAGAGGCGGGTGGGGTCATTCACTTTCCACCTTCCACACTTCTCTCCTGTCTGGGACACTTACAAGTTTCTTTCTGTTGACAAAAACAAATGTTGGTTATTTAGGATTCCTATTGCTTCTGAAGCAGCCAGGGGTACATTATTTGCTGAACTGGTGACAACAGGAAAGATGCAAGCTGTAGGGACGGGGCCGAAGCAAAGCACCAGGTCAGACAGGAAGACACAGAGGCGTCCTCTGGGAAGGCCTGAGTGGTAGACATGAGTTGGGGGGAAATTAGAGGCTTCATGGGGCAGGACCAGGGAGAAAGGTGAAGCCTGTGGCTGAAGGCTGAGAAGTAAGACTTGAGGAAAGCAAAACCCAAATGAGGTTTCCCTCTTTCCCTCCCTCCAGCTCTCCCCCCTCTCTTCTTTCTTTCCTCTCTTTCTCATGAAATTCTCTGTTCTAGGCAATATAGCCCCACTGGTGGCTCAGACGGTAAAGCGTCTGTCTACAATGCAGGAGATCCGGGTTCGATCCCTGGGTTGGGAAGATCCCCTGGAGAAGGAAATGGCAATCCACTCCAGTACTGTTGCCTGGAAAATCCCATGGACAGAGGAGCCTGGCAGGCTACAGTCCATGGGGTCGCAAAGAGTTGGACACGACTGAGCGATTTCACTTTTACTTTCACAGACCACGATGGACATGAGTTTAAGTAAGCTCCGGGAGTTGGTGATGGACACAGAAGACTGGCATGCTGCCATCCATGGGGTCGCAAAGAGTCGGACACAACTGAGCGGCTGAACTGAACTGATAGACCATTAGTAAAGTCCACAGTTCTCACTAATGTCTCTTGGAATGGGCTTCCTTTTTAAGTGTTGCAAGAAAATGCTAAATCCCGCTTGGGGGTGATATGAGGGAAAAGTAGGGGACAGCTACATACATACCCACTGGGTTTCTATAGTCATAAAAGATGCTTGGCACAACGGAAGAGAGTAAGGAGAGATGGTGGACATTTGGAATTCTGACCCCACGTTCCTCCATACTTAGCCGTCCTGGCCTTGGTCCTTCCCATTCTGTAGTGTCCCCTCATCATTCCCCATCACCCTTCTCCCAAGAGAGTCCACCCACATGGTATTCTCAGGGGCAGTGCCCAGGACTGGGGGCAAACACTAGCCCCACCACATGGGCCCACACTGCCAGGGACCCAGGTGAAGGCAGCCCCAGCCAGTCATATGCTCTCCCAGGTGCCAGGGATAGCTAGCTAGACCTGGCCCTTCCGATTCTGCACAAACTCATTAGACAGGGACTTGGGTGGGAGCTGGAAGTAGAAGAGCTGTTCCCAGGGCAAGCAGCAGTGGTCTGGGCCATCTGGGCACCGGGAACAGAAGACAAAATGCTCTGAAACCCATCTTGGGTGCAGAAGCTGGCGTCCAAGGAGGCAGACCCTCCTGCATATTCTTAACACGTCTTTGCACATCGTCTCACAGTGCTGATCATAAGGGCTTTTTTGAGAGATTAGAAAAGAAAAGCCAAGTGTTCACGCATGCAGTCTTCCTAATTAACACTGCAGGCCCAGAGGGAGAGAGAAAGCACATGGATTTTTCTGAAGCAGCTGTGCTCCCCACAGCAGGCTCTTCTCCGGGAAGCTTCAGGCCACTACTCGTCGAGTCTCTGAATTCGGAGAGAGGCCTCTGACTGCTTCTGGTGAAGGGCTAGCTGACGTCTGGGGCAAAGTAGACATTCTCAAAGCTAGCCACACAGGCAGCTGGAGTCTGGTTACCTGGAATCACAGGGGCCAAGCGTAACACAAGGTCTCGTGCCGTGCTCTCTGCTTTCGTCTTCCCAACAGCTCCATTCAGTCTTTGCCTCCCTGTGCCCGTGGTCACACAGCAAGGAGGGGATAGACACAAAGCTCAAAGACAGAGTTGTGGGGGGCTTCCCTGGTGGCTCAGTGGTGAAGAATCTGCCTGTCAATGCCGGAGACACAGGTTCAATCCCCGATCTGGGAAGATCCCATGTGCCTTGAAGCAAGTAGGCCCAAGCTCGGGAGCCACAACTACGGAGCCCCCGTGCTGCAGCTTCTAAAGCCTGAGCACCCTGCAGACCCTGCTGCACAAGAGGAACCACCGCAACGAGAAGCTCTGCGTCACGGCTAGAGAGCAGCCCTGGCTCGCTGCAGCTAGAGTAATGAAGACCCGGCACAGCCAAAAACAAACAAACAAATAAAATGATGTTTAAAAAGACAGGTTCGTCTGAATCAAAGCCCAACTCTCATCAGTTCCCGCCAGCATTCCACTAGCATGTTGGGCTCTGCCTCCTAGCTCACCCTGCTTTAGGCACTGGGCTGTATCCAGGCCCTGGCATTGTTGGGGCTGGATTCAAGCCTGATCGTTATGGACATGATACCATATGGGCCTTCATGAAGCTGTCCCTAACCCCAGACCCCTCCTCTGTGCTCACAGCACATCCACCGGGGAGCTAGCAGGCTTCACCTTGCATCTGTTGCCATTATTGACTCCAAGCTGCCCTTTGTGTGGGCTTCCCTTGTGGCTCAAAACTCTGTGAGCTCCTTGAGAGGAGAGAGATAGTAACTGTGTGTTTATTCCCAGCACCTAGGCAATGCCTGATACATAGTAGGTGTTTATAGAATGAGTGAATGACCTAAATGAGTGACATTTCCTGAATAAATTAAGCAACAAAAGAACAATGGAGTTATTTGCAACCCCATGGACTCTTTGTGACCCCATGGACTGTGGCTTGCCAAGATCCTCTGTCCATGGGGGTTCTCCAGGCAAGAATACTGGAGTGGGTTGCCATGCCCTCCTCCAGAGGATCTTCCCAACCCAGGGATCGAACCCAGGTCTCCCACATTGCAAGTGGATTCTTTACCAACTGAGATGCTAGGGGAGCCCAACAATGGAGTAGCTTTCTGCTATGGAGAGGGCACCAATTACTGAATCAGAAATCCTGCCTTCGTGTCTAGCTACCTTTCCTGATAACTGTGTGCCTTTGGACAAATCACTTAGCCTTTTTGGGCTTCTGCTGCCTTGTCTACAAGTGGAGGCAGTTGAAATTGAGCTCCCCAAGGTCGTATCCAATGCTGATATTCTATGAGTTTAGGTTGAATAGAGTGCATCCTTTATGAAGCATCCTGCTCAAATAAGATGCTCCAACCTCAACATGAAGAGATGGCTTTCCTCAAACCCAGAGTTCAAGGATTTCTTTCTTGGTCAGGGAGCCCCAGAGCTATGCCCCTGCTCATCCCCATCCCCCACTCCTGGCCCCTTGGCTACCTCTCTGCCCAGGTACCAACATGCCCACCACATCCCTTTGGCTTGGTCCTCACTTCAAGCTCTTTCTAATTCAAGTTCCTCCCTAACTACTCACTTTATATGGATCTGGTCCTCAAGCTAATACCCCCCCCCACCCCCGACTTTGTGGGCAGGACCCACTCAAGAGCTTCAGCACCTCTAATTAGAATGTCAGCCTCCATCTTAAAATGATTCCTAGGCATTAGGAATGATGGTGTGGTTAGTCACCCAGAGCCAGACATTCTGAAGTGCAAAGTCAAGTAGGCCTTAAGAAGCACTACTGTTAATAAAGCTAGTGGATGTGATGAAATTCCAGCAGAACTATTCAAATCCCTAAAGGATGATACCATCAAGGTTTTGCATTCATTATGTCAGCAAATCTGGAAGACCCAACAGTGCCCACGAGACTGGAAAAGGTCAATCCTCTTCCCAATTCCCAAGAAGGGTAGTACCAAAAAATGTGCTAACCATCAGACTATTGCACTCATCTCCCTTGCTAGTATGGTCATGCTTAAAATCTTTCATGCTAAGCGTCANCAACAGTGCCCACGAGACTGGAAAAGGTCAATCCTCTTCCCAATTCCCAAGAAGGGTAGTACCAAAAAATGTGCTAACCATCAGACTATTGCACTCATCTCCCTTGCTAGTATGGTCATGCTTAAAATCTTTCATGCTAAGCGTCAGCATTATGAGAACCATGAACTTCCAGATGTCCAAGCTGGGTTTAGAAAAGGAAGAGAAACTAGAGATCGAATTGCCAACATTCACTGGATTGTAGACAAAGCAAGGGAATTTTGGGAAAACATCTATCTCTGTTTCATCGACTACGCCAAAGCCTTTGACTGTGTGGATCATGACAAACTGTGGAAAGCTCTCAGCGAGATGGGAATACCAGACCATCTTACCTGTCTCCTGAGAAATCTGTATGTGGGTCAAGAAGCAACAGTTAGAACCTTGTATGGAACAACGGGTTGGTTCAAGAAAGAGAAAGGACTATGACAGGGTTGTCTGCTGTCACCCGGTTTGTTTAACCTATATACTGAGCACATCATGAGAAAAGACAGGCTGGATGAGCTACAAGCTGGAATCAAGATAGGTGGGAGAAACATCAACAACCTCAGATATGAGGATGATACCACTCTAATGGCAGAAAGTGAAGAGGAACTAAAGAGACTCTTGACGAGGGTGAAGGAAAACAATGAAAGAGGAGGCTTAAGACTAAATATTTAGAAAAAACTAAGATCATGGCATCCAGCCCCATTACTGCATAGCAAACAGAAGGGGAAAAGTTGGAAGTAGTGACAGGTTTCCACTTCTCGGGCTTTAAAATCACTGTGGATGGTGACGGTAGCCATGAAATTAGAAGACAATTTCTATTTGGCAGGAAAGTGATAACAAACTTAGACAGTGTGTTGAAAAGCAGAAACATTACTCTGCTGACAAAGGTCTATATAGTCAAGGCTATGGTCTTCCCAGTGGTCATGTTCAGTTGTGAGAGATGGACTGTAAAGAAGGCAGATGCCAAATAATTGATGCCTTCGAACTGTGGTGCTGGAGAAGACTCCTGAGAATCCCTTGGATAGCAAGATCACACCAGTCAACCTTAAGGGAGATTAACCTGAATATTCACTGGAAGGACTGATGCTGAAGATAAGTTCCAGTGTTTTGGTCATCCGATGTGAACAGATGACTCATTGTAAAAATCCCCAATGCTGGGAAAGATTGAGGGTAGAAGGAGAAGAGGGCATCAGAAGATAAGATGGCTGGATGGCATCATCGATGCAATGAACATGAACTTGGGCAGGCTCCAGGAGATGGTGAGGACAAGGAGGCCTTGCGTGCTGCAGTCCATGGGGCCGAGAAGAGTCGGGCATGATTGGGCGGCTGAACATCAACAACAAAGGCTTGTAGCACATCAGGAAACCTTCATGAAAGGTCAATTTTTAAATTGCCCTTGTGAGGTGTTAATAATGGATTTGGGCAAGCAGATTGAAGGACACGCTGCAATACAGATATTGCTAATTAACACCATTCTAGCAGGTACATACTAATTGGGCACTTCCTATGCTTGAATTCACTCCCTTTATCAAATGGCTTTGATAGAATGTGAGAGCCGGGCGTGAAGTCGTTTGCAGGGCCACTTGCTCAGCCACTGCCCAGTGCATGCAGGCAAGCAGGTGGCTGGCAGAGCAGAGATGGAGCTTTTCAGACAGAAAACGCCCTTTCCCCTTGCCATTGCCTGAGTTTTGCAGTGAAAATGGCCAGAGGCGTTTTGCAGTGAAATGATGGCAGAGACAGCAACTGAGTCAGCAGTAATGTGGGAATTCTAGTTTCTGAACCTGACATACTTTTAAGAAAATNACCAGGCTCCTCTGTCCTTGGGATTTTCCAGGCAAGAGTACTGGAGTGGGGTGCCATTGCCTTCTCCGAGTCATGGGTCAGGACTCATTAAAATGACCTAGAGAATAGAACTTGCAGATAGGAGCCAAGATTTTAGTTTCATCTCTGCGGATCATAATTAAAGGTGTCATTTATTATAGGCCATGTGCTATGTTAAGCACTTTACATGCATTATTTCACATATTCCTTAAAATTATTCTATGAGGGAGTTGTTACAGGAGGTCTATTTAGTAAGTGAGAGAATTAAGGTTCCAAAGTTAAGTCGCTCAGTCGCGTCTGACTCTTTGTGACCCCCTGAACTGTAGCCCACCAGGCTTCTCCGTCCATGGGATTCTCCAGGCAAGAATACTGGAGTGGGTTGCCATTTCCTTCTCCAGGGGATCTTCCCGACCCAGGGATCAAACCCAGGTCTCCCACATTGCAGGCAGACACTTTAACCTCTGAGCCACCAGGAAAGGTTCTAAGAGGTGAAGTAATTCACTCAAGTTTCGTAGAAGTTAATTAACTGAACTGGGAATTAATACTCATTCTGTCTTATTCCAAGGCTCCTAACCACCTCAATCTAAGAGCTGGGTCCCTGGACAAACACCTTCATTCTCTGAACCTCAAACCCCTTACCTGTAACAAGGGAAGACTATGATTTCTACCATCCTTTTGGCTCCATCATAGGTGGGTAGCCCTGGGCAGTAGGCACTGGAGTCTTTAGCATTAAATCCCTTTAAGGCATGGTGTTAAAGAATCTGCCTGCAATACGGGAGACCTGGGTTTGATTTCTTGGTTGGGAAGATTGGGCATAACTTTTCAAGGTTGAGAAAGTAAAGAGAAAGTTGCTCAGTCTTGCCCGACTCTTTGCGACCCCGTGGACTGTAGCCTGCCAGGCTCCTCTGTCCATGGAATTCTCCTGGCCAGAATACTGGAGTGGTTAGTCCTTCCCTTCTCCAGGGGATCGTCCCAACTCAGTGATCGAACTTAGCACGAGTGACGTTTTGGGCTGGACAGTTCTTTGTTATCACGGCTGTCCTGCGGATTGTGGGGATTTTAGCAGCATCCCTGGTCTCTCCCCATTAGATGCCAGTCACATACCTCTCCCTAAGTATGACAACTAAAGGTGTCTCCAGGGACCTCCCTGGCAGTCCAGAGATTAGGACTTGGCCTTCCAATGCAGGGATTGGGGGTTTGATCCCTAGTTGGGGAGCTAAGATCCCAACATGCCTCGCAGCCAAAAAACCAAAACAGAAGCAATATTGTAACAAATTCAATAAAGACTTTTAAAATGGTCCACATCAAAACACTCTTTTAAAAAAGATGTCTCCACACCTTGGAGGCAATCTTGCTCCACCCCTCCCCCACCCCCACTCAGAATCTCTGTGTTTCAGTAATATTACAGTGNGCAATATTGTAACAAATTCAATAAAGACTTTTAAAATGGTCCACATCAAAACACTCTTTTAAAAAAGATGTCTCCACACCTTGCCAAATGTCCCCTAGGAAGCAGTCTTGCTCCGCCCCTTCCCCACCCCTACTCAGAATCTCTGTGTTTCAGTAATATTACAGTGGCCCAATTCTCAGTCTTCACAGAGGGCCTGGTTGGCAGCATCTTCTTCCTCAGAAGTCCCTGTCCTCTTCCTTAACATCCCTGGCTGGGAGAATCAAGGAGAGACCTGGGTGGTATAACAAACCCTTTTGTTTCCCTTTGCGGGGCTATGTGTTTGCTTTACACTTAGACAACCATTGGTTCAGAAATTGGTGGCCCTTGGATGCCAGCAAGTGCCAAGTGTCATACTAAAGTGCAGAAGTCTTTTCCCGTTTCCCCTCCCCACTTCCTGTCTCTATCCCCCCTGCCACCCTGGACTCTGCTTCTCTCTCTATTCTCCCCCGGCCCCGCTCTTTCTCATCAGACACTGGCAGAGCAGGGGAGCCGCTGTTGCCAGGAAACTGTTTGCACACTATTCCCAGCAGGCCCTTCCTCCGAGTGGAGCCCGGGGAGAGCCAACGATGGGCCCCCAGCACCAGAGGGACTCCCCTCTGGCTCCCCCGCTCAGTTCCCCACAGACTCTGCTCACAGAAGCACTCCTGCTGTCACACACTGCGGGGGGACACACCTGGAACAATGGGGGACACCCCAGGACTTCAAGCTTCCAAAGCACAGAGCACCGGAGTAGCAGAGATGCAAGAAAGCCCCTCCCCAGCAGCCTGAGCTCTGCCCTCTGCTCCTGGAGTCCAGGCAGGGTCCCACCCCCTCACTGGGCAGCTGGCATGCAGGCACAGGTCAGAGGTGTCGGGTCTACAGCCTGAGTCTGGCAGCTTTTCTCCTCGGCTCCCACACCTGCCCTTGTGAGAAGGAGGCTGCTTTCTCTCCTGCATGAGAGCCTGTGAAAACATTGGGTGCATTACCACGTCTCTCAGCTCTTCCCTCTCCCAGGTTAACTACCCCCAGTTCCTCTGAAGAACAGCCCTGTGATATGATTTGCAAACACGGAACCAGCCTGGATGTGTTTCCTTGCCAGTGGCACCTCCAAAGAAATATATTCAGATCATTCTCTCCTTTTTCTTTTTTATCATTTTCCTATGGCTAAGTCCAGCAACCTGTATAACAAATAACCTAGACATAGTGTATTATATTTTTGCAAGCTTCAGCACATTCTATGATGTAACTGTCTTGACATAATTACTTCAGGTTTGTGTCATCATTGGGACATTGGAATTTCTCCCCATGCCCTTAATCATCACTTCTCTTAATACTTCTTGAGTATTCTTAAGACTTGAGTCTATATTTTTATTAATGCAACTGACTGCAATTTACAGTGTTTCTGCAGGCCCTGTGCTGGCCCAGAGGATCACCACTCCTTTTTTAAGTTCTGCCAGATTATCTAATTGATCATCTCTTCTAGGATTTTGCAAGGGATGAACATCTGTGGTTTCTGGGGAAAAAAAAAAAAAAAAAAAACCTCTATTTCTGCTTTATTGACGAGGCCAAAGGCTTAGATTGTGTAGATCACAATAAACTGTGGAAAATTCTGAAAAAGATGGAAATACCAGACCACCTGAGCCTCTTTAGNNNNAAAAAAAAAAAAAAAACTTTAGGAAAAACCAGGAAATGTGCTTGCCTCCAGTCATTTGGCATCTCTTTCTCCATAGGCTTTAAAGATAACCAATGACAACAGATTTATAATGCCAGTTTTTGATGTTGCGTGACATAACTCATCTGGTCTTAAACGTTGTCCTCACTTGGTGCCATTAGATCTTCCTTCCCACCCCTTCTCCTATCTTTGGATGACGTTTGCCCTAAACCATGTTTATTCTGCAAATTTTCAGCTTGGAAGATCCTTCTCTCTGATGCAGTAGAGAAGAAAAACAGGAAATGAGCAGGGCCGCTGGCCCCGTCACCTGTCAACATTACATCATCTGCTCCTGGCCCTTATTTCATTGTTTTTGATCCCTGTGCAGCTTCTTAAATGCTCTTGTTTCTTCCCTTAGCGTTTTCTGCGAGCCTCAGCTTGTTCTGGGATCTCTCTCACCTTTCTGGCATGATTCCTGCGGGTCTGGTGTCACTCCTTTGAGTTTGTCTCTGACTCTTTGCCCATTTTGTTTTTAACAGAAAATTATTATACTACTAATATTTTATTTAGCAGCCTCTTCCACCCCTCCTAACAAGGGCTGCTTATAGCCACAGGCTCCACCCCATAAGATCTATAAGATCTTACCTTCATTTTTTTGGCTTCAGTCCTGAGCCCTCATAAGCTCAGACCATATACAACCAGTGCAGTTTTAGAGGTGTAAAGAACCAAAGAGTATGGCTTACAAAAGAAATCTCAAATCCAAGAGAGTGTGAGATTAAAAAAAAAAAAGAAAAAAAGGCAATAGGAAAATGAGAATAATAAGGAATATTAGGGCTCTTGCAAAACTAAATTTCCCTCATCACCTGAGATGTTTGTGGAAAGTGCAGATTCTTATCATCACCTGGGACTTCCTGAGTCTCTAGTGTGGAAGCCAAGATGTTCATTTTTAAACAGTTTCATCAGATGTTTTTCCTGTAAACCAAAGTTTGACAGTCACTTTACTAGAGGCCAGAGAGAGGAGAAGAGAGTAAGCTTTGATGGCTGAGATGGATTGGAAAATCCAGGCCTGTCCATCCTCTGTACTGCCACATCACTCTGAATTGATGTGATTTCAAAGGAATCTTTCAATGGGAATTAGAAGGGAGTTGAACATCAGAAGAAATAAGACCCTAACTGAAATTTTAACAGAGAAATTTCTAGGACTCAGTTGTAGAACTAGAACTTCATGCTGACATTAGAATAGTCATTCTTGCATTATTTGTCTTCTTAAATCACACCATGTAAGGGTATACCTTGGGGGCATATACTGTGAGTTCAGTTCCAGACCACCAAGATAAAGTAAATATCACAATAAAGTGAGCACACAAATTTTTTGGCTCCCAATACCTATAAAAGTTATGTTTACACAACATTGTAATCCATTAAGTATGCAATACACTATGTCTAAAAAACAGTGTATGTACCTTAATTTAAAAAGTTAATTGCTACCTAAATGTAAGGCCGGATACTATAAAAAGTCTTAGAAGAATACATAGGCAGAACACTCTTTGACATAAATTGCAGCAATATCTTTTTGGATCTGCCTCCTAGAGTAATGAAAAGAAAATTTGTAATGGTACCTAATTAAACTTAAAAGCTTTTGCACAGCAAAGGAAGCAATAAACAAAATGAAAAGACAACCCACAGCACAGGAGAAAACATTTGCTAACACAGTGACCAACAAGGGATTAATCTCCAAAATATACAAACAGTTCATGCAGCTCAATACAAAAAAAAAAAAATCAAAAAAGAAGCAGAAGATCTAACTATAGACAGTCCCCAAAGAAGACATATAGGGAGCCAAAGAGCGCATAAAAAGATGCTCAACATCACTAATTATTAGAGAAATGAAAACCAAAACTATAATGAGATATCACCTCACACCAGTCAGAATAACCATCATCAGAAAACTCTATAAGTAATAAAAGCTGGAGAGGGTATGCAGAAAAGGGAGCCTTCCTACACTGTTCTGCTACTGCTAAGTCGCTTCAGTCATGTCCGACTCTGTGCGATCCCGTAGACGGCAGCCCACCAGGCTCCCCCGTCCCTGGGATTCTCCAGGCAAGAACATTGGAGTGGGTTGCCATTTCCTTCTCCAATGCAGGAAAGTNCACTCTGTTGCCCCTACATATGTCATGTTCTAATTATTACCTTTGGCTGAAGATCTTTTCGCCATACCTCTAGCCTCCTCAGACTCTACGGTCACTGTAGCTCCTCGTACTATTTTGAAATTTAAGTACTACCTGCTCCTGGCAGTTATTACTTGTGGAGTAGAGAAGGAAAGGGCTCCCAGGTGGTACAGTGGTAAAGAATCCACCTGCCAATGCAGGAGGTGCAAGAGACCCAGGTTAGATCGGTGGGTTGGGAAGACCCTCTGGAGTAAGAAATGGCAACTCAGTCCAGTATTCTTGCCTGGAAAATTCCATGGACAGAAGAGCCTGGAGGGCTGCAGTCCATAGGGTTGTGGTGAGTTGGATGCAACTGAGCACAGCACACAGAGAAAGAAAGAGGGGCTCTGTTATCCATGCATATGTATAAGCCAAGATCTGTAACTTACTGTCACCCCAGACCTTCAGAGAACTTACAGTACTGAACTTTGTAATGCTAAGATACAGTGCTCCTCTTACCGGTTATTCCCCTCGACTTAGATAAAGGATGTGTTCTAATCCAATGTACTGTATCCAATCCAGGATCCTGTTTCCTCAGCCTTTTTAGACCTTCCAAATCCACTTCAGTTATCTGTGGCTGTACAATAAAATATTTCAAAACCTAGCAGTTTAAAACAGCAAACACTTATTTAATACCTAGAGGGTATTATGCAAGCATTAGCTCATTGTTTTATGTCTATTGGAAACTCACAAAATGTTTATAGGTAACATTTTTCTAAGTATAAACTGGATTTAGGAGAATACTCAAGTGAGACACAATCAATAACTTTAAATATTTAATATATGGCAATATAGTTAAGGATTTTCTAAGGATCATAATAATAGTACAAATAAGTCTATGAAATATTTTAGCAAATAGTGGATGAGAGAATATAACCACAAGTAGTTGGTTAAATCTGTGATGCTTCAACACTGGGATACTGTACATTTATAAATATCAAGAGACACAGATTCTATACCTGGGTAGGAAAGATCTCCCTGGAGAAAGAAATGGTAACCCAATTCAGTATTCTTGCCTGGGAAATCCCATGGACAGAGGAGCCTGGTGGATTACAATCTATGTGTTTGCACAGAGCCAGACAAAAGTGAAGTGACTTAGCATACAAGCACATAGTATTCCATATATGTTTTAAAATGCATTTGGATTGTGAAAAGTATATCACATATTGTTAGTGTCAGAGTATCCTCATTAGATGGTTATAAGCCTGAGATGTTACCTTTGAAAGTTTTGGTCATGGACTCTCATGTCTTTTTACTCTTTACTTTTCCCATTCTCTTCTTTCTTTCTCTCTCTCCTACAGCCTATTTTTCTTTTTTTAATTTTTTATTCCTATCCACCTAGTGATTTATACACAATTGAAAGTTGTATTTATTTGTTTGAAGTCAAGCTAACTGGATACATTTCTCCATGCAGTTACTTAGAGATACCATGGTTAAGGTACCTTATTGTAAATTTAATTCTTCTTATTAGTAAAATGGAGGAATTTAGAGTAACTTACTCATTTATCTGTGAGAAAATATGTAAAATAATTTATATGAAACATTTGCACATAATCAGATACAATTAGATTTTAAAATTACTACCGCTTTGTACTTTATGATCTTAACAATATCACTATTCCTGAAGCTTGTATTCCTCTACAAATCCTTGCTCAGGAAGAGTTTTTTATTTAGTAAGAAAATAAACTCTTTTCTAGGTAGTGTAAATCACCTCCAGTGTAGAACCTCCTGAGGTCTTTTATAATATGAAGACGTTTAAGAGGTTTATTTTTCGCCTTTGTCTTCATCATGTGAACATCCGAGGTTAGCATAAAGGGTATAGTTATGGCAGAGAGAAAGGGAAATATGTAAAAATATTATTTTAATACTATTTTGAAACTAATAATTGAACTGTCTATACAGCAAGCTTATGGTTTTTTCAAATAATTTCAAATATTAAGGATAAATCAAACACTTCTTTATTCAATGTCTTCTGAATAATTTTCCAAGTACTACTTATATTCAAAATAGGCCATACACATTCCAACACCTAGGAAAATAGCTCCTATGCATGCATTCATTATAAATTTTGCTTTGTAATGGGCAGCAATGTAATCTTAAAGACTAACACAAAATAACAGTTCCAACTGAGAAAATTCTGAAGGAATAATTTTGATCAAAATGAATATTAAATACTTTAAAAGTTAGGTTAAATATTTCAAATATATGAAGTCAGGTAGAAAATGTTTAGCATAACTGCAAATATTCATCATATTATAGGACCAAAATCCATTTCAAAATGAAATAGTACTTTATAAACTGATCAAAGAAAAATTATCCACTGGAGTTTAAGCTTTATTAAAGTAATTTATGACAGGCTTTCTCCATAAATAATTCAAATAGAAATATATATATAGGTAATAAAAATAGGATTTGTTTATTGAAATAATTTTAATTTAGCATATAATTGCCAAATTTAGAAATTGATAAGTAACAGTAGTAGACAAGCATGACAATTGGTCAAATGGAATAATTACAGCAGCTTTCAGTAGAATACCTACTGATTTTAGTATCTAATGATTCAAGTATTAGTTGAAGTGAGAAGATAGCAAGGATAGTTATAACATCTGTATTCAAGTAGTTGTAACAAAGTTAGTTAAGGAAACCTCATTTGTTATGCTTTCATAGATGTCAAGTTAGGCCTTGTCCAGCATACAAACTTTTACCTTTTGCCTCCTTGTTTTCACTACAGATAGATAAATCCTTACATTGATCTCCGTGTCATGCAATATGGATTTGAACAAGCATTCTGGAATAATAATTGTCTGTCTTGATGCACCTTATAATGTCTGATCAACAAACGATGTTAATTTGGAAAGTGTAATGGTCTTTTCTGGACACGTACCAAGGTGAACACGTGCATGAGGAATTTTTTTAGTGAGTTTTCTTGTTATCAATATTGTGGGAGGAAACAGAAGAAATAAAATTGAAGAGAAGGAGACATTGGGCATCAATGCATTTATAACAAGACCTTTGTCAACTATGGGAGAACTTCTGATGCTAGGGGGTACCCTTCTTAGCTACCCCAAGCTTCAGGCAGAACATGAGCCTTTGTGCCTTTGGGTTGTTCAATGGGGTTTCCGCAATGGCTCAGTGGCAAAGAATTGACTGTGATGCAGGAGATGCAGGTTCACTCCCTGTGTTGGGAAGATCCCCTGGAGAAGGAAATGGTAACCCCCTCCAGTGTTCTTGTCTGAGAAATCCTGTGGACAGAGGAGCCTGGGGGGCTACAGTCCATGTGCCCAAAGAGCCAGACATGACTGAATGACTAAGGACATTGTTCATTCACAGAAGGTGGGCTTACTGGGGAAGGAGGCATGAACAAGAAGTGACTCTCTTCAATGAAAAACAATTCCTGAAGTAGCAAACTCAAATAATAACCTCTTGAGCAAGAAAGTAACAAATCTGTCAGTCCTATGTAGGGGGAGAGTGTACTATCTTGAACAGAAAAGTAGGCTATGCTATCCCAGAGTGAAACTCTAGTGGAACCATCCATTTTCAGCTGAGGTCGTCTATCCATGAACTAAACTCATTTTTTTTTTCTTTTTTGTTCGAAGGACATAAAGTTCTCAGAGGGACTATAGGTCTGTGGTGAAGAGACACTGTACAGTCTTTTTGAGCAATGTGACAATCAGGGCTATCTGCTCCTGCAGCAAGTTTGTGCCCTCTAATGATGCTTGTGTTTGAACCTGAAAGAAATAGACTCATTAGACCACTGTAGGCCAGGCCTTTCAGTGACAACTGTGGTCACTAAATCGAGAAATCTAAATACAAGACTAATTGCATACCAGGGTGGACGGGGTCAAGGGGCTGCACACATTATAGAAAACATGGAGTCCCAGAGAGTGGCGAAATTTGACCAAGATCATATAGCTGTTTGTCAATAAAGGGCTTGCATCGGCCTGAGGCCTTCATTCTTTCATGAAAATATTTGTTGAATGAATAATTCAATTCAGTCACTCAGTCGTGTCCAACTCTTTGTGACCCCCATGAACTTCAGCACGCCAGGGGACAAACACTCCTTTTTGTTTTATTTGAACTGTCTTAAAAATTCTTTAGCCAGAAAGCCCCAGTTCAGGTTTTTGAGAGGAAAAAGTAAACTAATAATATATTGAATGTGTCTTTCCTCTGTCATACACTATTGAATACAAATTACATACATATTTGTGTTCTTAAACTAGGAACCCCTCTTCACAGGAGTCCACTCTGGCCATATTCTCAGCACCTGTATCACTTACACTACCTGATCCTCACTTATGTGTTGCTTTTCATTGTTCTCTATGTGTTTCACTTGAATAGAATGCACCTCTCTGACTCAATTGCAGCAAGATGAATACAAAAATCTTCTCCATTCTTTATTAGAAACCACTTTGCAACTAGCAAAAAAAATAGATACTCATTGCCATAAGGGATCCATTGTTAAATGGATGCATGGTTATATTCTATATGTCACATTTAACTGAAAAGCAACCTTGAAATTTAGCAGTATCTCACTCAGGAAAACAAAAGCTCTTAAAAATAAATGCAGTGGTTTAGGCCTGTTTTTCTCTTATGACAGACTAGCCTGATAGAAGCAGTCTTGATTTACTAAAATTACTCGAGGTTCAAGTCACTAAAAAGTAGTTTAGATCTCTACTGCTCTATTTCAGTAAAGGTTAACATTTTGCCTCAGCATATGAACAAATTGGATCTTCACAAGAAATGTAAACAGGATGATAAATGGTACTATCTTTGAATTTAGGACTCTGGGTTGTATGGTGTACAACATGTTTTCTCATAGAAATTATAAAACCACATAGATGAAAAGCCTACTTTAATATCAACAGAGATAAAAAAGAGGAAGAAATAAACACTTTTTAGAGGTTGCATTTTGCCCTTTCCACAAATGATTTTTATTGTAAATCATTTTTTGTCTTATAAGTACTTCATTGTCTATTAAAATACTTCATTGACTTCCAGTCCCAGCCATGATGACTCAGCATGTAGTAGAGCAATACTCCTGCTGAGAGCAACTAGAAAACAGGGACAAACTCAAACATAGAACAGGATATGTCTTTTTGAGTGTTTTTTCAGTCCAGTTCGACCCTTTGCCACCCCTTTGGATTGTAGTCCACTAGGATTTTCCAGGCAAGAAAACTGGAGTGGGTTGCTGTTTCCTTTTTCAGGGTATCTTCCCTACCCAGGGGTTGAACCCAGGTCTTCCACATCGGCAGGCAGATTCTCTACCACTAAGTACCTGGGAAGCCCCAGTGTTCTCTTTTGTTATGATTGTTTAGCCCCCAAGTGCTATGCACCTGACTGTTTTGTGATCCTATAGATTTTAGCATGTAAGGCTCTTCTGTCCATGGGGTTTCCCAGATAAGAATACTGGAACAGTGTGAAAAAGATTGTAAGGTATATGGTACTATAGAACTTAGTGTTTTTTTTTTTTGCGCCTCTGCCCATAAAGAAGGATGTATTAATTGCTCTAGGGCAGGTATAGGAGCACAAAAGAGAGAATATTTCTGGATGAGGAGGAAAAGTGAACTGGGAAAATTTCATGCAGGGGCTAGATACCCTAAAAATATTTAGATAGCTAAAGATGAGGGAAAGCACATCCTAAGAGTAAATAATTTGAGCTAAGGGTGGATGAAAATTAGAGGTTTGGAAAAGGAGTAATGTTTTTATTTGACTTAACTACAGTATTAACTCATAATCATTTCTGTAGTAGTAAGGTCAGTCTCAACTGGCCAAAAAGTATCCCTGACAGTAGGCTTTTGGCCATGCAACCCCTTCCTCTCAAGAGTTCTCACTTGATTTGCTGAGTTAAAGGCCTAGACTGCCCAATGTTTAGGGTAATCCAATGTTTAGCCTAACTTAAGCCTAGGCTTCCTTCTAATATTTCTTACAACTCATGTTTTATTTTCCTTCAGATCATCACATTTTGATTTTTCAAGAGACTGCAGGCAATCTGAAAATAGTCTCATTTTCTTCAATTAGAAATTAGGGCACATTATGCAGAGGAAGGAAAACAATCTCAAACATGTACACTTATTTCCCTACCATCTCCCCAAGACCAATCTGTTTTAAAACTGTAACTACTCTTCCTTACCTGATCATGACTTTCTTCATGTTTTCTGTACTAAGTCTCCAATTCTTTCACTGCATTGAGTTAATCCTATCTATTTTTTCAATAGATAGGAGCTTATTTTTCACATCCTCCAAGAAGTCTTTTCCATTGTCTAGATCCACATTTTGAGATTCTACTGCACACTTCAAGTCCGTAAAGCAGACTTTACACTCCACTCTTCTCTAGTTGCTTCTTGTAAGTCGGTACAGTATTACCAGCTAGGAAAAGTTCTTTGCGGACAGTGACCATCTTTTTTAGACTATTGTGAAGTACTGGGCATAGAATAGGTCTTTAATAATAAAAGATCATCTCACTTGAAAAATGTAAACAGAAAACTTTTAAGGCATTTTAAGAATTATTTTAATAGCTTTTTGATAGGATGAAATTATATTCACTCTCATTTATAGACCTCACGGAGAAGGCAATGGCAGCCCACTCCAGTACTCTTGCCTGGAAAATCCCATGGACAGAGGAGCCTGGTGNCCTTCCAGGCTACTCTGTCCATGGGATTTTCCAGGCAAGAGTACTGGAGTGGGTTGCCATTGCCTTCTCCATCCTACACTGTTCAAGGGAATGTAAATTAGTACAGCTGTTATGGAGAACAGTATGGAGGTTCCTTAAAAAACTGAAAATAGAGCTACCATATGGTCCAGCAATTTCAATCCTGGACATATATCTGGAGAAAACCACCCCAGTGTTCACTGTAGCATAATTTGCAATAGCTAAGACAGGGAAGCAACCCAAATGTCCATCAACAGAGGAAAGAAGATGTGGTACATATCTACAATGGAATATTATTCAGCCATAAAAAAGAATGAAATAATGCCATTTGCAATAACATAGATGGACCTAGAGACTATCACGCTAAGTATGACAGAGAAAGACAAATATCATATGATATTACTTATGTGTAGAATCTAAAAAAATGTTATACAAATGAACTTATTTATAAAACAAAAACAGACTCAGACTTCCAAAAAAATTTATGGTTATCAAAGGGAAAATGTGGGGGAGGGGAAGCAATAAATTACAAGTTTGAGATTAACATATATTAATTACTATATATGAAATAGGTAATCAACAAGGACCAACTGTATAGCACAGGTAACTCAACTCAATATTCTATAAACACCTACATGGGAAAAGAATCTGAAAAAGAACAAATATATGTATATCTATAATTGAATCACTTAGCTGTAACCTGAAACTAACACAACATTGTAAATCAACTATACTCCAATATAAAATAAAAATTAAATTTAAAAATATAGTTTATTAAAAAACAGTCTCTTCAAGAAGTGGTGGTGGGAAAACTGGACAGCTACATATGAAACAATGAGATTAGAACATTCCTTCACACTGTATACAAAAATAAACTCAAAATGGTTTAAAGACCTAAATGTAAAATGGAAATCATGAAACTCCTAGAAGAGAACATAGGCAGAACACTCTGACATAAACTGAAGCAGTGTTTTCTTGGATTAGTCTAACATGAAAGAAATAAAAGCAAAAATAAATGGGACCTAATTAAACTTACAAGTGTAAAAGCTTTTGCATATCAAAGGAAACCATCACATCAACAAAACAAAAAGAATACCTACAGAATGGGAGAAAATATTTGCAAACAACATGATCAAACCAGATGACTCAGTGGTAAAGAATCCGCCTGTCAATGCAGGAGACACCAAAGATTTGGGTTTGATCCCTGGGTCGGAAAGATCCTCTGGAAGAGGATCCACTCCAGTATTCTTGCCTGGGAAATCCCATGGACAGAGGAGCCTGGTGGGGTTCCAGTCCATGGAGTCACAAAGAGTCAGACATAACTGAGCGACTGAGCATGCACACACCCAAAATATTTAAAACATCAATACAACTCAGTATATTTTAAAACAAAACGCAAAAAAGGAGCAAAAGACCTGAATAGACATTTCTCCAAAGAAGATGTACAGATGGCTAACAGGCACATGAAAAGATGTTCAACGTTGATAATTGTTATAGAAATGCAAACCAGAACCTCAAAGAGGTAACACCTGTCAGGATAACTATCATCAAAACATCTACAAACAACAAATGTTAGATATAAACTACTGTATATTAAATGGATAAATAACAAGGATCTATTGTATAGCACAGGAAATTACCCCCATTATCTTATAATAACCTATAATGGAATATAATCTGCAAAAATACTGAATCACTATGCTGAATATCAAGACAATCTTGAAAATCTACTATATTTCAAAAAGTTTATTGCTTAAAAATATTAATCATCATCTCAGCCTTCAGCGAGTCATTGTGTCAATGGTAACATTAAAGCTCACTAAATCACACATCTCCACAACAAATACATATAATAATAAAAGTTTGAAATATTGTGAGAGTTAACCAAAATGTGGTACAGAGACACAAAGTAAGCAAATACTGCTGGAAAAATGATGCAGATAGCCTTGCTCTGCAAGGGTGGCTGCAAATCATCAATTTGTAAAAGATGCCGTATTTGTGAAATACAATAAAGTGAGGCACAATAAAATGAGGTATGCTTGTACTTGGACAAGAATTCAGTACACACACACTCTTTGATAAGCGTCATGGCACTGGACAGTGGAAACACACGAGTTTTGGAGTCTGGTAGACCTGCACAGGAGTACTATGTCTTCCACTGAATAGCTGAATGACCTTATTCAAGTTGTTTAGCTATACATACAAAATGGGGATAATAATACTAATCTTGATTTTTCAGAAAATCAATGGGTAAATAAGGTATTGCTAAAGCACCCAGGTTTCCCACATTGCAGGCAGATTCTTCACCATCTGAGCCATAAGGGAAGCCCCCGTAAAGCACCTACCGCATATTAAATGTTCAACACACATTCCTTTCCCTTCTTCCCTAAGGAAGATGTCAGATACTAACCATTTTTCCCGCTCCATGGAGAGTTCTTAAGGAAAACTTCACATCCAATTCAGGGAAACTGCTGTTATGTAATTGCTGTAAGCAACCCAAAACTCCAAGACAAGAAGGACTGGATCTGTCCTAAGTGGAGTTCTAATTTAAGGCTTGACTTATTAATTATTTATTACCTGTCCAAAGTGATTGTTAGTATGTTATACTTTCAGAGTGAGTTTTCCTAATAAGGATCTAAAAATTAGAGACTTCTCTGTGCTGCAGTGTATCTTGGAATTCTTTTCATGGGAAAATGTTTTTTGGAATAAAAAGCTATGGGATTTTGGAATTCTCCTTCATATGAATTCCTTTCTTTTGAATAATATTTAATCTTTAATAACCACCATTTGGGGGTATTCTGGGAGACTATATCTATGATTACGGTTCTTCTGTTTTTTTAAACTATCAATGTTGACCTATTGACAATCAAGGACTTTCTCTATTCACAGTATTTCTCTTTCTTTACACAGTATTTATGAAGTACATAGCGTCTAGTTTGACTTGATGAATCGTTGCTCCAAACNACGGTTCTTCTGTTTTTTTAAACTATCAATGTTGACCTATTGACAATCAAGGACTTTCTCTATTCACAGTATTTCTCTTTCTTTACACAGTATTTATGAAGTACATAGCATCTAGTTTGACTTGATGAATCGTTGCTCCAAACTCTACCCTCTTCAGGATCCCTCCTGACACTTCTTTTCAGACTGCGAGAACTTTTCTCAGATCTCTGAAGAAGAAGCCTTCCTGAATTTAGGGAACCTAATAAGGAGTTTCAGTTTATGGTCACATCTTATGTTTACATAAGATGATAAGCCCTTAGACTAGAAAACAAGATTATAGCTTAAGGCAGGGAACATAACTGTTTTCACCTCTGTTGCTGGAGGGATGGTTAATGAGGTGACACACAGTTAAGGACCTGTCAAAGTGATGTCCAAGGGTGGAAATATTTTTTTAGACTTCAGCAAGAAGTGATACTCTCTTCCAAATTTGAGTCTTAAAACTTCATTCTTACCAAAAATTCAGAAAGAGGGCAGAAAGAGGGTCCTGGTAAGTGAATCATTAACAGTCAGCCATTTTTTATTAATAGGTAACATTCATTAGTAAGATTCAGTACATAAGGTGAGTACATGAAGAAGGAAGGGAGGGAGGTTGGTTCTGGCAAATGACCTGGGGACAACAGCAACTGGAACCTGCAGAAGAGGATACAGGGACTTCCCTAGTGGGCCGGTGGCTAAGACACTGCCTTCCCAGTGCAGGGGGCCAGGGTTCGGTTCCTGGCCAAGAAACTAGATCCTACATGCCGCAACTAAGAGTTCTCATGCTGCAACTACAGATCTCGCATGCTGAAACTAAGCCCTGGCGCAGCCAAATAAATAGATATTTTTTTACAGAAGAAGAGGATGCAGATTGCCTCAGAGTAGACTTTTTCCTCAACCTCTTTCGCCAAGTGTGACTGACTGTTCTGTGAAAGTGAAATTCTCTCAGTTGTGTCTGACTCTTTGCGACCCCATGGACTATACAGTCCATGGAATTCTGCAGGACAGATATGGGAGTAGGTAGCCATTCCCTGAGAAGGCAATGGCACCCCACTCCAGTACTCTTGCCTGGAAAATCCCATGGACGGAGGAGCCTGGAAGGCTGTAGTCCATGGGGTCGCTGAGGGTCAGACACAATTGAGTGACTTCACTTTCACTTTTTACTTTCCTGCATTGGAGAAGGAAATGGCAGCCCACTCCAGCGTTCTTGCCTGGAGAATCCCAGGGATGGAGGAGCCTGGTAGGCTGCCGTCTATGGGGTCGCACAGAGTCGGACACGACTGATATGACTTAGCAGCAGCAGCAGCAGCCATTCCCTTTAGGGGATCTTTCCAACCCAATCCAGGTATCAAACCCAGGTCTGCCACATCGTCGGCGGATTCTTTACCAGCTGAGCCACCAGGGAACTGTTCAGTAATGAATAGGAATTAGGGATTGAAGTGAAAATCCACTGCATGTTCTTTAAAGTTCTTGCAAATAACTGTGTATACCAAATTGTATCTAAATTCTATTAATGATTTCAATCATTTTCAACTATGCCTTTCTTCGTTTTCATGAATCCTTTTGAGTTATGCTCAAATGAATATATATGCATGGCTAGGTGAATTGTATTTGCTACAGTTAAGGCTTTGATGTCAAGATTTGTAAAGTCTGGATAATCTGAGCCCTCCCACAACCACCTTCAAAATTCTGTCTTAATGAGGCTTAATTCCCAAGATCCCTGGGTCTTAGAAAATAAAAACAGAAGTGCTCCATAAAATCAATAGGCACTCCCAAATGTTGATTTTGGTTTAGTCTGTCCCTCAAAAACTGTTATGTTTAACTCTTTTTTACTTGAGGGATTTTAAATAGGAAATGAGAAGCAAGGAAGGCGTATTAGTTAAGGACAGAGGTGATCAAGATGGCACTAGGCATTTAGAATTAGCTACTGTAACAAATAACAAAATATAGAATGATTCATATACAACAGAAGTTTATTTACCTCAGTGCAAGTTGAATGTTCCTTCACAGAAGTTGGCTTCTCTCTGTCACCCAACTGTCATTCAAAGGTTCAGGCTGACAGGGGCTCTGCCATAGTCATCATAATCATTTCCATCCAAAGGGAAAAATCATGGAGTAGTACTTTATGGAAAATTTCTACAGACCAGGCCTGGAAATGGGACATATGGCTTCTGTTCCAATTCAGTTGGCTAGACCTTGGCATTACTTGACTGCAAGGGAGGCTGGGAAATGTGGTCTTAGCTGTATGCCCAGGAATATAAGGAAACAGATGAGTGAATAGTTAGCAGTATTTACTGCCCTCTCTGCTCTACAAATCTGGAACACTGATGCTCCATTCCCAGGACCACTACAGGAAGTCAGGAGATGGCTATGTTTACTATAAGAGACAACAACAGGGTGGGAGCTACTGTTTCCTGAAGGCTTCCTGTGCCCTAGAACCTGTGTTAGTTAGATGCACACGTTATTTTATTTAACGCTCACGTCAACTCTGATTTTACAAACAAGGTGACTGAGAGAGGATAAGTCACCTGACCGAGGACTCATAGGTAGTCAGTGACAGAGCTGGGATGTGAACCCAGGCTGTCTAACTCTGATGGCCGAGTGCTCTACTGCCTCATTATACAACCATCACCGCATTACAGAAGGACCAAAATATAAATTGCAATCTACTCCAAAGTTAAGCCAGGATTCTTCTATTTTCAACACAAGGAAAAGGAAGGAACAATCTCCAGATTTTGAAAATCCTCATGTGAACGAACTTGAAATAGAAAATCAGGAAAGCCTTTTGGCCAAGTTTAGAATTCCCTGAAACTCCTTCGATTCTGCCATTGAAACCTCATTTGAGCCTTTCCGGTTTATTTTTAGTTCTCACCAGGCACCATATCCTGGATCAGTAAAGCAGATTCAAACATCCTTATGAGGATTTTGGATATAAGGGAGATTTTTAAACTGAGGGTGAAAGAAATGCAGCTAAACTATGAGACAAGAATATCTAAAATAAATAAGAGCCCAATATTTAAGCAGTAAGTGTCTACATTTACTACAGCCTGCTGGACTTTGCTGTGACTAAGGCTGAGATCCCCAGAAACCTCACTTGTTCCCCAGGTATGTTGTCCCCAGCCTGAGCTTAGAACCTGAAGCCTCTATAATTTAGTTAGCACCCTTTCCCAACATGGTCTGAAACCCCAGCAAGGACAGTGCAGATTCCTAAACTCTGCAAACACTTGTCTAGTCTTTGTGGTTGACCTTGGTTGACTGCTTGTATGGAATATAAGGAATATAAAACCTGGTTGATCATGCAGACCAAAGTCAGAAGAAGGAAGTAGAGATACATGTCATAAATATCATGTGAGTTGGGTTAGTGAATTCTGCTCACCATGACCTATAGTTAGCAGTTTTGGTACCCGTGAACACTGGAACCAGAGACATCCTTGGTTTTATACTCAATATTCCATCACAGACAGTGGTCCTAAGCCAAGACCGTTTGTTTTGCTACTGGCATCTTGCTCACCTTTTGAGGCTGTTTGGGAAGAACAATCACCCTCTACCTCTCCTGTAAATCTTCCAGGAACAGCCTCTCCAGCTACTAGTGTTAACATACATCATGCCACGTGTGAACCATAACCATGCGCAGAAAAGAGGTAAAGGGCAAACAAACTTTTCCTGTTACTACTGTGACAAGACCATCCTTTCCTTACACATAACTGTTTCCTCAAGAAAAGGAATAGAGTGAAGTGAGAACATTACTGGACAGGACCTACTGCAGAGCACAGGGAATTATACTCAATATCTTATAATGACCTAGAGTGGAAAGAGAATGTCGCTCAGTTGTGTCCAACTCTTTGCGACCCATGGAATATACAGTCCATGGAATTCTCCAGGCCAGAATACTGGAGTGAGTGTAGCCTTTCCCTTCTCCAGTGGATCTTCCCAAACCAAGGATCGAACCCAGGTCTCCCACATTGCAGGAGGATTCTTTACCAGCTGAGCCACAAGGGAAGCCCCTATAATGGAAAAGAATCTGAAGAAGAATATGTGTGTATGTGTGTATAACTGAATCACTTTGCTGTGCACTTGATACTAACACAACATTGTAAATCAACTGTACTTCAACTTTAAAAATTATTGGAATATGGCAAACTGTTTATAAAGTTGGGTAGTGTACAAGGGTGATCATTATATAATTATATGCAATCATTTCATGATTTTTCAATATTTCATAATAAACTAAATATTAAAGATAAATAATCTGAACTGTGTTTTTTGTTATTTCCAGCTGTCCTACTCATCAGGGCATCCTGAGCCATGAGAAACTGAATCCTACCAACAAGCATGTGAGCTTGGACACAGATCCTTCCCCATTCAAGCTTTCAGATGAGACCTCAGCTCTGATTGTCACATTGAACACAATCTCATGAGAAATCTAAAAGCAGGGCCCCCAGTTAAGCCATTCCTGCATTCCTGATGCAAAGGAACTATGAGATAATAAATGTGTGTTATTTAAGCCACTAAGATTGTGGTAATATCGTTATACAGCAATAGATAACTGATGCAGTGTTTATACCTGGAGATGACAAGCCACCTCTCCTTTTGGGTCATCAGTGTAGGGGTCTGGGGAGTTTAAAGTATACTTTAGCTGAGTGCCACCCTTGCTCAATTGCTTTGAGCTGTGGCCTAGATATTAGAATTTTTTGAAACTACTTAGACAATTCTGATGTGTTACAAAATTTGTGAATTATTGCAAAGGTAGTAATCTCATGTTTCCTTTCTTTTTCAGTTGTCACCCTTTTACTATTCTCAGACTCTCTCCTAAAAGCACCTTGCTTCATTCTCACTTCTGACTCTTTAGTCTGCCTGGGTATGCACAGGTAACCAGCTGGGAAGATAAAAGATGGCTGTGTCTATCAGGAGAGAAGGATAAGTTGGAAATTTAGAATGAGGTATAAATTTTTGGATCTTTTAGTGACACACACTGATGCTGATTAAGAAGTTGCAAGAAACCATCAAATATGCTAGCTTTTAAGTTTAACAAGTAATAGAGTAATAGATACCATCAGAGAATGTACAGTAAATGCTGGGTCTGTATCATCATTACCCAGTGAATGCTGTCTGAAACTGTTTGAGAAACCTGTGACCTTGCGCCTTCCTTTGATAAATCATCACATAATGACTATCTCTTCCTCAGTGCCTGTATTTAAGGACACCTGTCTAAGCATGTCTGGGTGTAACATATAAACATATCAATTGTTATTTTTGCTAGTTAGGATGGCTGGTGGCTGACTTGTTCTGATTGATAAATGTGTTTCTGATTTGTCTTTGCACTATGTCACAGGGGATACTGGGCAGAAATCTGCCCAGAGCAATATGATTATTACATTAATGATTTGGAACCTTGATGCCCCCAAACCACAAGGGCATAATAACCTGACTTGGGGGAGAAGATACTGCCCTGGCTGGAGGCAAGAGGGACAGCTGACAAGGAGCATGGCTTGCCTGTGTGCACCTGGCTCCCTGCTCTGCTCCATCGCATCACGCTCTGCTGACCGCTGACCACAGAAGACCAGCCTTACTGCCCGTCTCCAGACACTGCTGCTTACTTTGAATGAGCATTGCCTCCTCTCCTGACCCTGGCTGCTAAACTATGCTTGAGGTTAGACATTGATTTATTGCTTGTTTGCAGTTAAAATTGGCCTATATAAAAAGGAAAGCAATTTTAACAGTGCCTCACTGTGAGAGTTTTTAGTTCCTCCTTAACCCTTCTCCTGAACAAAAGAACCTTGAGGTTAAGGCAGCAGTATAAAATATACCTCACTCCTCACAGAGCTCAACTGCTCTGTGCCCCACCCAGAGTGCCATCTCTCAGTGGCAGTAAAGCCCAGTAGATGGGAACATGCGCTTTGACATTAACAGAATAAGGTTTCCAGATCCACCATCGACCAGCTTCATAACTTGCGGATATGCTGCTTCACCTCTCTAGACCTCTGCTTTCTCATCTACTCAGCACAGTACCTGCCACATGTTAGGTGTTCAGTGAATAGGAGCTATTATCATTGTTATTTATATTTTTCACCCAAAGGTGTGATGGATCCAAATGCATATTCACAAACTTGGTTATAGTCCACCCAAATTGTAATTTACTATCTCTATCTCCAGCTATTCCGTCAAAAAGGAGGCCAAGCCCAGGACAGTGGTTTCATTAGCTACCCCTACATATATTTCTATTTTGTTGTTGTTTAGTTGCTAAGTCATGTCTGACTCTTTTGTGACACCATGCCAGGCTGCCAGGCTCCTCTGTCCATGGGATTTCCCAGGCAAGAATGTTGGAGTGGGTTGCCATTTCCTTCTCCAGGCGACCTTCCTAACCCAGGATCTAACTCGCATCTCCTACTTGGGAGGCAGATTCTCTACCACTGAGCCACCTGGAAAGCCATGTTTCTACTTATGGAAGTCAAAATCCCCATCGGTTCCTAAGAAGTACCATTCACAGGTGCCAAGCACAGTGTTAGGTGCTGGAGGAGACAAAAACATAAGATTGGTGAGCTTGGAAGTGGATCCTTTCCCATTTATCTTTCAAATGAAATCCCAGCTCTAAAGACATTGATCACAGTCTGACAGGAGAACTTGAAGCAGAGCCCCAATGGGGCTCTGACATTCCACTCCTGGGTATTTATTAAAAAAAAAAGAAAGAAAACCCTAATTCAAAAAGATACACGCACCCCAATGTTTATAGCAGCCCTATTATATTTACAATTACTAAGATTTGGAAACAACCATCAACAGATAAGGGGATAAAGAACATGTGGTATGTATATACAATGAATATTGCCCATAAAATGAAATTTTGCTATTTGCAACAACATGGATGGTAAGCAAAATAAGTCAAAGACAAATGCTGTATTATATCACTTATATGTGAAATCTACAACAAACTGGTGAATATTAAAAAAAAAAAAAAAAAACACTCAGATACAGAAAACAAACTAGTGGTTACCAATGGAGAGAAGGAAGCAGGGAGGGGCAAGATAAGAGCAGGGGATTAACTGCTACAAAACTGCTACCTACAAAATAAATAAGCCTCAAGGATATATAGTACAAGACAGGAAATGAGGAAATATAGCCAATATTTTAAATAACTATAAATGGAATGTAATCTTTAAGAACTGTGAATCACTATGTTATACACCTGAAACTTAAGAGATAAATAAGTAAATATGTATTGTTTAAGCCACTAAATCTGTAGTAATATTGTTCCTAGTGGTACCTGCCTAAGTAGCATATAATCTAATTGGGGATATATTACATGTCTATTATGTTAACCAACAGTAGGAGGTAGAAATTGACAAGTGCTAGAAAAATATGGCTAATTCCCAAAGTGATCTATGGTCAATCAACATGTGGGGGCTTCCCTGGGGGTCTAGTGGTAAAGAATCCGCCTGCCAATGCAGGGGACACGGGATCAAGCTCTGGTCCAGGAAGATCCCACATGTCGCAGAGAAACTAAGCCATTCCACCACAAGTACTGAGCCCACATGCCACAGCTCCTGAAGCCCGAGCACCTAGAGCCCATGCTTTGCAACAACAGAAGCCGCTGCCATGAGAAGCCCGGGTCCCGCAATGAGGAGCAGCCCCTGCTCTCTGCAACTACAGAAAGCCTCCATGCAGCAACCAAGACCCAGGAAAAATAAATCAATAAATCTTTTTTTTTTTAATCTGCATGTGAAATTCTCACTATTCAATGATAAATGATAAATCCTAAAATATAATATTGGGGGATTCTCCAGGCAAGAATATGGGAGTACCATGCAAATTTTCATACTGTCACGCTGTGAGCTTTGGCTTCCCACAGTCTAGGGAAGAGCACAGTTTGGACTTGTTTTGATTCATCAACCATTTTTTGGACTAAGAATACGCCTGGGTGGAGTTGAATCATGGTGCTATAGTGTCCACGTTGAGGAATGATGAGGGAAGAAGCCCTCTAATTCTAAGCAGCTTAACCCGATTTGGGCAAAGCCAAGTGCGAGAACTATAAAGGCTTTTCTGGCCTCCCATAACCCTCTGCTAACTGTATAATGGAAATGATGGCAATTACTTCAAAGTCCCTGGTGATTCCTGGGTCTTTGGTAATGTTCATTGTCGATTCACCTCAGCCAACCAGCTGTCTTCTGGACTTGCCTTTTGTACCAAACCTTTAATGAAACTGGCATTTGTGTCAATAAACTTTAAGCCCATCTTTGCTGAGATAATTATCCAGGTCACTCAAATTTCAGCTACTTCAGATAATTATAGCCATTTAGCCTGGAATATAAGGTGATGATTAAAGGAGAAGGAATCAGAGGTCCCCATGCCTAAGTCAATTAGATGAAAATGCTGGCAGTTCTCAGCTCAGGCCTCTGATTTGAATGCACAAGCCTCAGGGCCTCACAAAGAATAACTCATTTATAAAATACACATTTGTTTGGCTGGACCATGATCTAATTTGCAGACATAACGATTTTACCACATTAACTCTTCAGGGGGAAAGCTCTCTCATGAACACCATCATAGAGACTGAAGCATCAAAAACCAGAGTTACATTCCATTTTCCCATAGATGAGCAAAGGTGATCGCAAAAATCACCGTATAGATTTCAAAACTATCCACATCCACAGACAAAAAATAAATTGTACAGTTTCACTAGATTTCTTTTCCATAGCTTGGTAAAACTTCAAGGGACCAACTTTTAGCCATTTCGTGTATTTGTCCCTATATTCTTAATGTAATAAAATTCACTAATTACAAAAAGGACTCATGTTTTCACTTTGGTCAAAAACTTGAAATATTCAGGAGAAAACAAAACAAAACCCTTTGGAGACCAGGAAATTATGACACTTAATTCCCTTTCCTTCTGTGGACTAGAAAGACAAAGCCTTTTACTAATCACCCCACCCCCACTTCCATCTCCACCTGTCAACATTTAAAACTGGAGAGTAATGGTAGACAGGCTTCTTCTGCAGGTCATAATTGCCTTTCCAACATAGAGGCTATCTCCAAAGGAACCAAGATATAAGCTATGTATTCAAGCTGCGACTCTCTTATGTAAATTGCTTCCAGTGAAATTGAAATTTCCCAAAAGAAAGCCTGTACCCATTCAGTCTATTAAATGCATTCCTATCTCAAATGCAGCATTGTACTCTAGCAGCTAGGAAATTGTCCATGCTCCATACATTGTACACAGAGATAAGACCCAAGAGCTTTATAATCTGACCCTAAATTTAAGAAGAAATCCTGTCATTATTCATAATTCAATAACTGTTGTTCAATACTTAAAGTAGCCCAACTGTCTACAGCTGCCTGCATTAGTCCCAAAATGAAATAATTGTGTTTTACACACCATCGTTTCACGTTAGCTCTTTTTTTCTGTACTAGCTTTGAAATGCTTTTGTGCAAGGAATTTTGGGTTTTGGCACGCGTTCATTATTCAGTATTAAATGTTTCCATAAACTTTTCTGTTTCGTTCTGTTTGCTTAATGTTTTGTTTTTGTTTTTTGCCATAAACTGCTCTACTCCAGAAACGAATCAGATAATGTTCTATTATACTAAGGCAACGTTATTATTGTTCAGTCGATAAACACTTTGCCTAAGCAACCCTGGGGATGAGATACGTGAAACCCTTGGGGCACACAATTTGGTGAGCACTTGACATAGACTTCCAGATCACTGAGCTACTCACACCTCATTTGGCCCATGTCTACCTCCATCAGCCATCACCAGCCCTTTTCTCTCTTGGGCCCACCTAACATCCCCCCGCCAACTCCCCTACACCTGATACCTCTAGGCTCCTTCAAACTCTGTTTATGAAAATCAAGGAACAGGGAAATAAATGTGACGGGCTCACTTTGCTGGCAGAGTGCCTCCCAATATTCATTCTCCTTTTTCCATTATGATACAACTCCTGACTTTTAGCTGGGCACACGGCTTCCTGGAATATAGATAGGGCTGACATAAGACTAGTTCAAGCCAGTGGCATATAAACATAAGCTTCTTTCTGTGAAGTTTGGGAAAGTCCACATTTTATGTGACTGGCCTGAGGCCTTTGCCCCCTTTCTTCGTTGCCCTTTTCTCCATCCTGCTACATAGTAAATATGGCTAGCGTTCCAGCTACCATATTGGTGCAAGAAGTTGAGGGCCACATCCTATGGCAGAGAACTCTGTGGAACAGGGCCGCCATGCCAGCCCTGGACCATCTACCTCCAAACCTTAATGTGAAAAACAAAACACACTTTCATCTTGTTTAAGCCACAATTACCTGGCGTGCCTGTTACTTGTGATGGAATTTGGTCTCAACTATAGGCACTCTGATTTTCATTAGCACCAGAACTAATTTTTTTGTGTGTCAACATTCAGATCATGAATCTTTTCAGCATCTGGTAAGATCATGTGCTTGACAAATATTTGATAAATTTGTTAAAAGACTAACCCCATTAGTAAAGAAAAAGCTCATTTAATGTACTAATTTAATGCCAAAAAATCAGAATTTTAATAGATGAGAACAAAAAAGTATGTCTTATTTTTTGTGAACAAAAAAGTATGTCTTATTTTTTGTAAGCAAAAAATGATGAAATTCAGGAATCTAAGCTCAGAAGTCTGCTCCACTGACTGTGTGATTTCATTTTTTGGGACTCACTTTGCTCATCTCTGAGATGGGTCCCTTGTTCTCAGAGGGCTGAGAACTGGAGAGGGAATGAGGCAAAAAGAAAGTCTACTGGGTGAACCTCTGGCTCTGCAGCCCCTGCTTCATCCTAAGCAGGTCTACCTTTAAAATTCCATATAAAATTTTGTTTGATAAGGAAAGGAGAACCTTCAAAATCACGGGATCAGCTCATCTGTAAGAATCCTTCCAGTTCTGACAATGTATGATTAGAAAGACTCCCACATGGCCAGAAAGAGGCAGGTGGTAGCCTGCTGTGAAGCTGAGTCAAATTGGGAGTGGCATGGTCCCGGATGTGTTGCCAAAGGCAAAGTGGGAGCTGGGGGAAGAGATGGGAAGACGTCAGATCCAGTGGGGAGGCTACAGGACAGGGCTGTTTTTTTCTGTTTGGCTCCAGTTCTGCATTAAACACAAGGATGAGTACATGTTCAAGGATAGACATTTGCTTAATAGATGCGTATTCAAAGTTAAATACTGATGAATAGTTATACATGTCACAATTAAACTGAGCAGATGCCGCCTGGATGCAGCTCATCTCAATTATTTATGAGACATTTCAGCAGGGGAAGGAGTGAAAGGCTGAGCGGAGGAGTCACTGGCCGGCACTCAGCGCTCACTAGCGGGGGTGGGGGG
>SJYV01017911.1:85725-102860 GCA_006410875.1 Neotragus pygmaeus
GCCGCGCCCCCCGGACCACCCCCCCACACCCACACCCCCAAATGCTCTCCGAGGAGCCTTGAAGAAAGATGAGGTCGCCCCGGGAATCCCCTCCCCCGGCCAGGCTGCTGCGTTCATTATGCACATCCTGAGCAGGGAGGCCCTGGGGACTCCCGATCAGGAGATGATGGTCTCAGGTTCTTCCTCTGGAGCATTCTGCAAAGTGGTAAATAGACGCTAACGAGCCTCGGCTCCTCCGTGATGTGCCACGGTGTCTCCACAGGTTTTGTCGGTTGCCTGATTCCATTCTTCCAGGAAAAGTGGCTCTGGCCTTCCCCTTAGCTCAGGAACAAAAGGAAACCAGGCAGAGAGCTTATGGAAAACCAGTCAGAAAAAGAGAGGGGGAAAAAAAAAAGACCCCAAAAACCCACCAAAATATTTCCATTAGTTTTTTCTGAGTGATTTTTTTTTCTTTTTAGTGAGTAGGTATTAGTTATCCAAAGAGAGGAAGTCCAGGACAATTCTTTATGTTTATCCAGGCGTTCATGAAGGCGTCAAGTGCCTGAGCTTCCTGCTATTATCTTTGCCTCTGCCTGGAGAATCTAAGCTAGGGGCCGTGTGAGAAGCCCAGTACCAGTGAACAGGAGGGCCGTCTTAGCTGGCCCAGGCACCCAAGGGCCATGGGCACAAATAAACAAGTAGATGACTGAAACTCAGATGGAATTGTAGTTATAGAACTTGTCTCTCAACTCCTCATCTCTCAGGAACTTGCAAAAATAATTTCAAAGCCCTGCGCTAAGCAAAGTTCTAAAAGCTCTCTGGGAAAAAACATAATGGCACAGACAAACAAAAGCGTAGCGTTTAATAATGAGTTCCAATTTGTCAAACGGGGTGTGTGCAGGTTGACATGAAAAGATATTCCAAAAATACTAATTTTTATTTAAAGTTATATCCACATATACATCCTAAAGGGATATAGACAGCAGAGTTCTCACCCAACCAACAGGTCTGAAAATTCCATGGGTACAACTCATACTTCTCCATGTTACGCCACAGAAGTCTTTGACAAAGGGGAATCTCCTAGAAGCATCTAAACACTTGCTTTGACAAGAAAAAATGCAAACCCATAATTAATATGTTGGGAAAAGAAAGATATTTCAAAATGAAAACTGAGATCTAGGGAATTTGCTGGCAGTCCAGTGGTTAGGACTCTGCATTTTTACTGCCAAGGGTTTGGGTTCGACTCCTGGTTAGGGAACTAAGATGCTATAAGCCACACAGCGTGGCCAACATAGAAACAACAAGAATACCCACACACACACAAACTGAGATTTATAGCCAAGACCTAGAAATTGACAGAACAACCGACCGCTACTATAACAATATAGATAATGATATCAAGACCTTACTGAGTGTGGAACGCAGTCCCTCCCTCACCCAGACCTTGGCATTTCACATCAGCCACCCTCACATCTCCTCTCTCATCTATCCTCGCGGCAACCACAGGAGGAGGGCAAGGCAGGGCAGGTACTTTTATCCCGAGTAAATAGATAAGAAAAATGAATGCACAGAAAGGAAAGGACTATGAGGTTGGGGAAAGATGATGCAATTTCCTTTTTTCAGCTTTAGATTGGGGCAAAGAAGTGAAAAGTTGCCAAGATGCAACCACCAAAGAATATCTGATGGATCCCTTTTCCCCATCTTCTCCTTTCTTTTCTTTCTCTCCTTACTCATGATATTCCAGCTACTCTGGAATAATTTGTTTCTGACATACATCATGGTTACTCTTATTTCAAGGCCTTTGCATCCACTGTTCCCTATGCCTGAAATACCTTTGATGAGGAACTCTTTTCAGCCCTTTGGGTCTCTGTTCAAATATTAGTTTGTTAGAGACACCCTCCTGGACACACTTGCTAATAAGAAGCCAGACACCTCCTGCCCTAATTTTCTTTCATCCCATCACTATGTTTTGTTTCTGCAGGAAAGGTCTTTGGGTCTAGAAAGGATCCATTAGGCTTCCTTAAAATGTAATGTGAGCTCCATTCCCCCAGATATTATATCTGCACCTAGGTATTCTCTTAGAGGATTTCTGTTCTGGAAACACTCACCATTGTTTGTCCTGGAAAATGATACTGATCTCTCTGCCATGAGTCCTGACAGTGCCAACTTCCTTTTGTATCACTGGGTAAGTATATTTTGTTTGATTAAGAATTATCAAAGCCTGGTCTTTCCAGTAATGCAGTCCCACTATTAACACGTGATCATAGTCATTGTGCAACTTATCATTGTGCTAAGACTGTTAGTTTTCCTCAACATCTGTCCACTGTTCCTTCATTAAAAAAAATCTTTTTAGCTCAGTACATGTTGTTCAGTATATAAAAATTACACTTCCCAGACTCCTTTGCTTCTGGGTGTGGTCATATGACTAAGTACTGACCAGTGGGATGTGAATTAGTGGTGTGTACACTCTCCAGGTCACATCCTTAAAAGGAAAGGAAGTGTCCTCACTTTCTCTTCCCCTTCTCACTTACCTGAATGTTACCTACAGGAAGTGGTGAGCCATCTCCAGCCTTGTGGATGACCACATCCAGTGATGGCAAATCGGTAAGACAGAAGGTACCAATTAGCAGCCACAGAGCTGCTAATTGTCCTAGACTGCTCACTGCCAGCGGAGAAGGCAATGGCACCCCACTCCAGTACTCTTGCCTGGAAAATCCCATGGACAGAGGAGCCGCTACAGTCCATGGAGTCGCTAAGAGTCGGACACGACTGAGCGACTTCACTCTCACTTTTCACTTTCATACATTGGAGAAGGAAATGGCAACCCACTCCAGTGTTCTTGCCTGGAGAATCCCAGGGACGGGGGAGCTTGGTGGGCTGCCGTCTATGGGGTGGCACAGAGTCAGACACGACTGAAGTGACAGCAGCAGCAGCTCACTGCCAGGGTGTTACATGAGAAAGAATTAAATTCTCTCTTGCTTAAACCATTCTTATTTGGGTCTTTCTGTTATAGTGGCCAACCTATACTCTGGCTCACAGAATCTGAAGCCATCATATTTATTGTATATTGTTCTGTACTGCTCCTAGAAAGTAAATTCCAAGAGGACAGAAATTTGTATCCTTGATCATCACTTAGAACTTGGAACAGTGACTGGTGAATAATGACACTTAGACAATAAGCAGTATTTGTTCCATGAATGAATAAGTGAAAGTAGAAATCATTCATTTACTTTCACCGGCTGACTGAGATTCTTTCTGCCCAGGTGTTTGCTTTTCTCCTTCCTTTCTAGCCCTTTTAGCTTGTCTGTCTCTGTTATAAAAGACGTCACAGTCCTGGGGGTGCCCCCATCTCTTCCACCTACTCATCTGACCTTAATGTGGAGGAGGAAGCTTTCTGACTCAGGAATCTGAACGTTTCCTCAGTTCTTTGCAGCCCCAAGTAAGTTTGGAAAGATATTTTGACACAAGATCATACTTCAAAGAAAGTCACGTGGGCTATCAGAGACCATCTGGTCCCTCCCCAGGTTACCACATCACGCTCTTCCTTTTCATGAGGAAATATCAAAACATGGGTTCTTAGGGTGATTTGAGACTGTGAGTCTGAAAACACGTCGGCCTAGAGCAATGCTATCCAATGAAAACACAATGCAGACACAAGCCATATGTATAACTTCAAGTGTTGTAGTAGCTACATTACATTTAGAACAGTAAAAATAAACCAGTGAAAATAATTCAATACATTTAACATGCTCAAAGTATTGTTTCAATGTGTACAAAATTATTCAAAATCAATATAAAAATTAACTAATATTTTATGTTTTTACGCTAAATCTTTGTCTTTTACAGCACATCTCAGTTCAGACTAACCACACCTCAAGTCCTTAACAGCCACATGTGGCCATCACACTGGAGGGCAGAGGTCTAGAGAAAAACATACTGACTTAGACTGGGTTCAGTTTCTGTCGCAGGCTGATCCCCAAGGTGATCAGACCTTCAGCGTCCTCGTCTGTAAAGTGGGGCACAATATGCCTTCACATTTATACATTTCACGATGGTTGGGGGGGGAATTATAGAGCTAATTTAAATGAAAGTGTTGAATAAGTGTGGCGCGGTGTGTTTTTTTTGTGAAAAGTAAAAACCGTTTCCAGCACGCTCTCTCTCTGCTACTCCTCTCTCCCAATGTCAATTATCCAGCAATATGAGGCTGGAATAAGAAGAAGGACTCATCTCCCTAGTCAATGGATGCGGCCTGGGTGACCCTGTCCACTGCCACTGTCCATCTGAGATCCCAGAGGAGTTTGGGGCAGGGAGTGGGCACTGTGTTAGTCGGGATGCTCCACAGAGACAGACCCAGTCGGCAATAATGATATAGATGTTATCTCAAGAGAGAGATTTATTACCCACTGAGGACCTGAATGGAACAAAAAGGCAGAAGCAGTGGGGTGGGGCAAATCTGCTGTCTGCTAATGCCAACATCTATATATCTTCTCCTGTCTTCAGACACAGGTGCTCCTGGTCCTCAGACCTGCGGACTCAGACAGGGGATTTACACCACCCGCCCAGACATCTGCTCCAGCCATCCTGGTTCAGACCCACCACACCACAGCTGTTCTCAATTCTGCCCTCACAATAGAGATGCTGGTCCCTGAGTGGAGTGATTTAGGATGCTTTAGAAAATATTCTGTTTCCAAATGTCTTCCCACTGTGCCTGAAACCCACCATAATGGGTTCTGCTGAATGGTCTTCAACTATTGTCCTCTGACCACCCCACCTCCATGCTTAAACTGTACCTACTGCTGAGATTAAGGACACTTGAGAACATTTTCAGTTCAATTCAGTTCAGTTCAGTTGCTCAGTCATGTCCGACTCTTTGCGACCCCATGAATCGCAGCACGCCAGGCCTCCCTGTCCATCACCAACTCCCGGAGTTTACCCAAACTCATGTCCATCGAGTCGGTGATGCTATCCAGCCATCTCATCCTCTGTCATCCCCTTCTCCTCCTGCCCTCAATCCCTCCCAGCATCAGAGTCTTTTCCAATGAGTCAACTCTTCACATGAGGTGNTCGTGCGTTAGTGACCCTGCTGACAGTGTTATTTTCTGGCTTCAAACTTACCCTCGTCACTGGACTTCAGCTCAAATTTCTCATAGAATTGATCAGTTCTTTACAATTTATCAATTCTTACATCACCTTGTAGACTCTTTAAATCCCACAACTGGCTTCCCACTTAGTTCATCTCTCCCTACTACCAACTCAGACTCAGCAACGACTGAGTAGACCCTGCTATTCCTATAACCCTACTTACCTGTCTCCACTTTCAAGTCCTGATCGGAGATTTATCCCAGCCAGGAATCTCTCTCCATTAGTTTTCTGACCAGTAGTAGAGGTGTCTTCTTGTCATTTTGATCAAGTGCTCCCTACCCAGTGAAGCCGTCCAGACTACTTTTTCAGTCCCATTGACTCTAGCCTCTTCAGTGACCCCAGAGCAACTGAGGACCAAATGAGAAAGTGTGCTATACACTATAGGGCCTTTCACTAGGCCAAGCTACACTGCCATGGGTCATGGCTGGCTATAAACTTTGAGCACATTAAAGAGCTGCTTAAAAACCAAAGGACCAAGGGCTGCCAGCTCAAAGTGACAGATTTAGTCCTCAGATTTGTTTACCTGCTCTCTCTACAAAGAATCCAAGAGACAGATATCTATCAAGACTTAAGATTTTAAAATCTTTCTGCAACATGCAAAGCAGGTAGAGGAATGTTAGTTAGGAGCCAAGGAGAAGAGGCCACAGAGAAGATAAAGACAATGGAAGGCAGAATGGAGAAACAGGAGCAGAAACAGAGTCATAGTTGAAAGCCTACATATAGAATAACACCCCTGACATTTCCCACTAACATTCCTGCTTGCAAAACATCTGGCATCCAGGTATGTGCATCCAAGCCTGAGAGGAAAAAAAAAAAAAAAGAGCCTGAAATTAAAGCTGAAATTGTGTCTCCAAGAAATGGGAATGAACCTTCTGGAAGATAAATTGGACATCCAGTGTGGGGTGTGGTATGCCACAGTAAATCTTCTCATTCTGACATGCAGAAACCCTGCAGAGGAACAGGTGGCTGCCTTCTCACTCACTAAAGCCAAGCCCATCTCAGTCAACAAGCTCGCCCATCAACACAGGGCTCCTCGGCCTCCCTGCTATGGTCTCATTCTTACACAGCCAAGATCACCAGACCGTTGAGAAAAACCTAACATATGAAAGAGAAAGACCATGATTTTTAAAAAATCATATGACCTTGGAGGAAAAGTAAAGAAGAAAATTAAAGTAGGAAAAACCTCTAATTAATATTTCTAGAGACAGATGAAAAAATGTTGCATCCATAAAATATAAATGTAGAAAAGAGACCATCAGAGAAAAAAAAAGTCTTCCAAAAGAAAAATATGAGTGCTAAAATTTTGTTAAAGTTAGTGAATTGAAAGATCAAATTCTTGAAAATATCTCAGAATATAGAATATTAAGACAAAAGAGGCAGAAAGAGGGAAGAGAAAAGAGAAGATGTACATAGGAGCAATTCAACTAATAGGCTTCCCAGAAAGAGAAAAAAAGAGGAAATGAAAGGATGGAGATTATCAGTGAGATAAGAGAATTTTCCAAAGCTAAAGGATACAAGTAGTAGGCTAAAAGTCTCATAAAATTCGAAACAGTCCATTTTTAAGAGTCCTCTGTTAAATCACATCGTTGTGACACTTTGGAACGAAAAGGACAACAGTGACACTGTAAATGCATCCGGAGAAAAGAAAAGAGGTCCTTGGTTCAACAACAACAACAACAAAAATGGTAACGTGGTAACTTACATGGACTAGAAATGCATTTGAAGGATGTTGAGTTGACTACCTACTAAAGGAATAACTGAAGAAAGAGGCTCAGTAAAACAGGCAGAAACAATGGGAGGCGAAAAAACAAAAACAATCAACGGCATGCCGCAGAAGCCATCTGGTTCCAGGAGAGCTGCCGCTATTACTGGGGCCCACACGCCACTTCCAAGATCGCGCCCACTTACCATCTACCATTGAGCCCCGAGCACTTCCCCAACCAGCAACATAAACTGCACCATCCACTGCAGACTCAAAGTCCCAGATGGGGGCATCTGATTGGCTAAGTTTAGGCACATGCCAATTTCCCAGTTTTCAGATGTGAGAGTGAAAAACTATGGAAACTGGAACCCTGCCTCCCACCAAGACTCATGCAAAGGCAGATTCCTCAAGCTTCAGAGGATGGTCAGACGCCAAAATTATAAATGTCAGCTACAGTTACCCCTGACTCTTCACCATCTTTACATACACCTCTTCCCATAGTTACAGTTCTAAAACAAACATTAAAATGTGCATAACTACCATATGCAACTGTCTTCACACTCATCCTCTTAATAAAATGAAAGCCTCATGAGTTGGTACATCCAGTAACAGTGTAAGACTTTCTAGGTGATGCCCGTTTTTCCTCTAGCTCTAACAAAATCTCCTATTAATTTGTACAACTTTTGGGCTAAATACCCTATGCATAACAGTGAAATAAAGAGAGAAGTGAAAAAAAAATATTTTAGCTCAGTTGGTAAAGAATCTGTCTCCAATGCAGGAGACCCGGGTTTGATTCCTGGGTTAGGAAGATCCTCTGGAGAAGGAAATGGCAACCCACTCCAGTATTCTTGCCTGGAGAATCTCATGGACTGTAGCCTGCCAAGCTCCTCTGTCCATGGAATTGCAAGAGTCAGACATGACTTAGCAACTAAACGACCACCACCATAATAAAAATGGGGTGAAAATTACAGTCTTTATTTCTGCCCAAGGCCATGTGCTTAATTCTTCTCAGCTAGTAATGGTAGTAGACGTATTATAGGTAATAAAAATAAATCTAAATTTAAGAATTTATTCCAGTGAGGACAAAGCACCACCCTCCCTCCATATGATAGAAAGAATCTAACGCAATCAACCTCCTCCACGGCACCTGGCTGACCCTCTCTGAGCACCATACTGGAGTCCCATATTGTAAAGCCAGAGTACTTCTCAGTACTTCTCAGTGGCCCTCAGCAGCTCAGCCTTTGTCAATGAAAGTGTTCATCTGATTATTAAGATCCCCTATTCCAGCAAGGAGTCTCTAGAGAGCAGCCTCATGGAACACGACTATTCTCCCACTTTCTTAATCTGGAAAAGTCAATGTTCATAACTCTTCTCCAACCCTCCCTCTCTCCTGCCGTCTAGTGTTACTCCTTTCAGATCCAAACCACCACGTGAAATGCATGAAACAGTGTACATTCTTTCCCCAGGTCGCTCTCTTTCCATGCACACGGGCAGTAAGATGCACTGTTCAAATCCCTGCCCACTAGGAGGTTTTCTCTTCCCCAGTGTCCATCATGGTGAGCCCAGGTGAGGCTGCTGCTCCAGCTGTTTCCATCTAATGCCAGGGCATTGAGCTCTTTGACTGACATTCACCCCCACGAAATTTTAGTTAACAGCTAAATACCCTAGACAACTGGCTTCAATCTACTTCTCCCGCTGCGAAGTTTTCAGTTCTTGCCTAGCATCTTTCACTCCCTCCCACAGCCACAGTCACCCCCAAGTGTGACCTCTACCGTTTTCAGTTGCAGGTCCCATTCCTGAGCATTAGCGGGAAGAGTCCCCTTTGTGGATATAAATATATGTGTAGAGACTCAGGAAAAGACCCTAGAGTTCCTCTGGTCCAGCCTTGCCCTGACCATCCTTTCCTTCAGACCTACTCACAGCCCTCAGTTAAGGGCCATTCACATAGTGAACACTCACGAGGTTGCTGACTGACTAAACTGAAAAGGGAGAGATTTAAGACCCCAGATGTCTGAGGTCTCAGGGGCCCCAGGTGTTTATTATATTATTTTAAAATAAATTCATCACAGCAGATTGGGTTTCGAGGAAGCAGATTCTGAGACTGGTATTGGTGAGCAGAAGATTTCCTTTGGAAAATCCTTGGAAACAACACTTTTGGAAGGGAAAAGAGGATGCAGGATTGGGCCCAAGGAGCCCACAGGCTGGATACCCCATCAGAGAAGGTTTCAGCAGCTCCACTGGGAAGCTCAGAAGATAAAATGGCCTTTCAGAGGAGTCATTGGTTGGGGCAGAGGTTGCCTGGCCTTCAAACACTAAATTTTCATTGGATATACTTTTTCTATATTTAGATTTTATAAATTTACACTTTAAAAAGTAGATTCACATACCCAAGTTGCTCCAAACATACGTTTCATTTTCCAATAACTAAACAGAATACCAGGTTTTAAATTTACATTGAGTGTTCAATAAATTTTTTAAAATAGATGGATAAATAAAGAGTATATAAAATTAAAAATGCAGTTCCTCGATTGAACCAGCCCCATTTCAAGTACTCAACAGCCACACGTGGTGAGTGGCTGCCAGAGTGGACAGTGCAGGCCTATACTATAAAAATCACATTTGCATTCTCCTTGTGCAAAATAGAATATAGCTTTAGTCCCCAAGTGCCTCAATCCCCTCACCTTCACCTTGGGGCCAATAATGTAGAACACAAACATATATGGGGTCCTTACCAACTCATTTTCAGCCAACCTAATGAAAATAAATGTATACAGATGACCCCTTCTGCCATGAAGCTTTTAGAGAGTCTGTGCTTCAGAAATGGGCAAAAGAGATGAGACTGAAGAGAGCCCACAGGAGCCGCCAAGGAAGGTTCCCAGCAGGACACCACGCAACACTGATTTGTCTATAGGGTTTTGCCCTGACTAAGGATCTCAACTCCTAATTCCAAAAGATCAGAATGCCCCACTTTCCCTTGTGGTGATCACAGTTCTACCAATTAGAGATTCCTCGGCTCTATAAATCTACACAACTCTTACAGATGCGGGATTATTAGTCATTCTTGTCTTACAAATGGTTTGATCAGATGGCTTTCCTTTTAAGACCTAAGTAGGATCAACAGTGAATTCAAGGATCATTCAATAAATTGGTAACTTGAGGGCCTCTGGGTGTGGCCTCTTCGGGACTCAGAGCAACCTGGAAGCCCTGAGGAGCCTGGGACGGACAGGACGATGCGGAAGGTGTGCGGACATACAGGAAAAGCTGCCAGGGAAGGGCCAGGGAACGCAGTCCTGGGGTCGAAAAGAGCGATGGAACACTCTACCCTTCTTCACCTCCTCGCTAGTTCTCTTGTCCTTCTATTTTTCCTCTTCTACCTCCTCTTCTTTCCCTGTCCTCCTCCTCCATCTCCTTCATCCTTCCTCCCTTTCTCAGTTCCTCTTTTTGTCTTCCCTGTCTCTGCTCTCCTTGCTCAGCTTCACTAAGAGTCTCTGCTCCCAGAAACCAGGAAGCAGGCTCGTATTTGCAGCATTGCAGGTCTCAGCTGATACCTAGTTAAATTTCCTATTTTGGACAAGCTTGGGAACTAATCACTGCATATAATATTATTTTTTTAAGAAAATGAGTTCCTAATTCCAAGCAACTCTTTGCTTAGCTGGTTACTCCCTGTATATAGACTCTGACATACAGTGTAAAGCTCAATAAACATTGGTTTATTAGAAATAAACAAAAATGTTGATGTTCTTGGGTGTCAATATATTCTTTCACAAAGAAACAAACCAAACACATTCTGGTATGTTAGTGGCCAGGTTTAGACCAGATTGGGATTCAAACACTCATTCATCAACTCAGAAGCCACCTTTTGTTATAACAACAAAATAGTGCAGTAGCTGGAGGCCATATGTTAAATAGTTGTGAGGAAATATTTTCATCAGTAAATGTCAGCTTCTTACATATACTTGTCAAAATGATGAGTTCTACAACTTAATCTAAATTCAGTTTCATATTTATAAATAAAAGATTATTTTTCTAACACATGAAAATAAGCAAATGTCACCTTCAAATCTGACTGAATTCCCTGATTAAATTTTCAAATTAGTTAAGTAATGTCTTCACATAATTTGCATTAAATGCCAGTTTAGTGTTTTTTTCTTTTGTCTGAATATACATAAAATGACTATTCTTTTTGGCGGGGAAAGTGCGTTGGTTTGTTTTTACTGTTATCATTGATTACATAAACAAAAACATTATAATGATATAAGAAAGGAAAAATTTGCTCATAATTTCACCACCTCTGAAAATCAAAATGTTTTTACTTCTTTAACTTTATTACTGGGATTTCCATCTGGATATAGGCAAGACTGTCACACATATTGATGTCATTAACAAATTAATTATGCAAACAAGTGCTCCTCAAATACTAACATGTGTATTGCCATCCTTACAGCTTTATAGCTGAGAAAATAAGTATTACAGTTAGTGTGAAGCCAGCATACGATTCTCCACAAGTTCAGACTTGACCCTGCCTCCCATGCACTCAAGCTCACTGGAGTCAAAAAGCAAGCTCTTCTTCTTAGCTGCTTCCAAACTGCCGCCTCTGTGTGGCAGTCAGATGCCTGAACCAAGGAGAGTCCCCTCTAGCATTGGAGCAGGGGCCTTCTGTCATCAGCTGTGCAATTAGCTTTGGAAATTTAGGTATGGCTCAGAAAGCTGTCATGCACTGAGAACTACCAGAGTCTGCCAATCAAAGGGAGTGAACCTCAGCATCAGCCTGACTGGCCTCACTTCCCCTGCTCAGGGTGGACTCCAGAGCCTGGCTACCCTCACTCACTGAGCTGTCAAAAACAGGTTCTCTCTCTCCACAGGAGTGATGCTAACAAAGGGTGAAAGGAAGAGAGAACACAGTGCCCAACACAATCCTACAAACAGACACTAGGAGCTCAACAAATATTCCACTTACTGGTTTATGTATCTAAAAGTACATGACTGATAAGCTCAATGAAAGGTGAAAAAGTTAGTCACTCAGTTATGTCAGACTCTTTGCAACCCCATGGACTGTAGCCCACCAGGCTCCTCTGTCAATGGAGCTCCCAGTTAAGAATAGTGGAGTAGGTTGCCACTCTCTTCTCCAGGGCATCTTCCCGACCCAGAGATTGAACACAGGTCTCCCATATTGCAGGCAGATTCTTTACTGTTTGAGCCACCGAGAAAGTCCCCCATAAGCTAAATAAATTGTTCCAAGGTAAAGACATCCTAGTAGCCACAATTCAGATCAAGAAATAGAACTTTATCAGCAGCTCAGAAGCCTCCTCAGAGCCCCTGTAGTCACCCACTTTCTTCCACAAAGGTAAATACTATCCTAATTTGTAACACTACAGTTTATTCAGTTTTATAGCCATGGTATCTCACACAGGAAAGACAATAAATGTTCATTCTAACACCATAATTTAGATGCCTGTTTTGAACTTTATATAAATGCAGTTGTATGGTATATATGTTCATGAAATTCATGCATTTTGAGGCATATCATTGTAACTGAATTCTTCATTTACCCCTGCACTCAATTACATGCATGTATCATGATTATGTACCTTTCCTACTGTTGAAAGATATCTGAGTTGTTCCAGCTTTGGCCTATTACAAACAGTGCAGCAGTGAACACTGTCATCCATCTTTCAGTGTTCATACGTATGCGTTTCTGTTGGGTGTAAATCTAGGAGTGAATTGCTAGGTCCTCACATGCTAGTAATGTAATGCTCAAAATTCTCCAAGCCAGGCTTTAGCAATACGTGAACCGTGAACTTCCAGGTGTTCAAGCTGGTTTGAGAAAAGGCAGAGGAACCAGAGATCAAATTGCCAACATCCACTGGGTCATTGAAGNCAGAGGATGAGATGGTTGGATGGCATCATCGACTCCATGGCATCATCAACTTGTCATTGACTCCACTGAGTCTGAGCAAACTCTGGGAGACAGTGAAGGACAGGGAAGCCTGATGTGCTGCAATCCATGGGGCCACAAAGAGTTGGACATGACTGAGCAACTGAGCAACAACACAGAATTGCTAGGAGGGCTAGACAAAGGCTGGGTAAAAGGCCACTGTCGGGACACTGCAGGGAGACGCCAACCACCCTTCCATTCTGCCCAGCAAGATGCCAGCCTGACTCCTTAGTGGGAATTTATTTAAATTGCTACCCTTCCCAGGAGTATCTGCATTTTTAAATAAAAGACAGAATTTCAGGCAATTTCTTCAGTTGGAAGAGAATCGGGGACCCAGGATTCAGTCCATGAGAGGGAGGAAGCCATATTCAATTCTTCCTGCTCAAAAATGCAGCCAAAACTGAGCCAGACTCCTTGAGCTTCTCCTCCAGGTTTTGCTGAGGAAAGAAAGGAATTCCGGGCTCTTGTGTTCGGGGAACAATGGCAGACTCGCACGGATTTCAAGGCTAACTAATGCCTCTTAATAAGCCCCCCGCTGGGGGAGGCCTGGGCCTACATCTGCTCTGAGATCTGCTTCCGCAAGCCTGCATGGGGAGTGTCATTTAAAATCTGTCCATCTCTGAAGACAGCACCCCGTCACATGACACCCGAGCCGGGGGAAGCAGGATGTTACAGGCAGAAGTGTCCTTTCTAATGACACATGCAGAACAGCAGGAAGAGCTTGCTGGGGATGAGGCCACAGAAGGGAGCAGTGAATAACAGCCGCTTGGACAGCACAGGCTTGGAGACCACATTACCCTGAGGAGTGTCTTCCGATGGGCGGTTAAGAGGAGCTGCAGATAACAGTTTAATTGCATTGACTCAGAAATCGTTTCCCAGGGGTTTATTCTATAATTTGCTCAAACTTTTGTTATAAAGGGAAAGTCATTCTGCATTCAGGAAGCACGATCGATCCTGGCTAATCTGGTCTATAAGGGGCCATTTAAACAGACAGGTTGCCATGGTAATGTTCCTGCTTTATTTATAGTAACAAGTTCAAGGTATGAGATGAGAGAGGCAGTGGAGTCTCGCTCTGCTGTGATTTTTGAGCTGTGTTCTGAGGAGGGGTGGTTTAGGGAAAGATGCTAAAAGCTGTGAGATCAGGTGGGAGTTCTGGCTCCCACCTCCATCATACCCAGAGCAGCCTCACTTTGATTTCTTTCACATTTTAGAATTGCACAGTCTGGAAAAAATAGAAAAGAAAACCAGAGGACTGTCATAAAGAGCACTGGATCAGGACTTAGAAGGCTGAGTTCTTGTGCCTCTGTGCCCCTAACGGGCGGAGGCTGGTGGCCTTGGTGTTTCCTGGCTCCAGCTATCATCCTGCTTCTGGCCAGAACTTCCGGCCACCTTAGTGCACCCCGAGGGTGCTGGGGCTTGGTCACAGAGCTGCTCGTGTCTCACCCTTGCCTTCCCCTTTCACCTCCTCCTCTCTCCAGAGGCGGCAGATGGGCAGCCAGTCCCGTTCTTAAAGTCTTGCTTCCCCTCTTTCCTGCGGTGGCCTTAACACCTAACTTTCCAGGGGTCAAAATAACAGATAGGATGCAGAGAGAGAAACAACAGAGGGAAAAACCCAAAGTGGCATCCCTACGACGGGCACAGGCCTGAGCGCCACCCATGTCTAATCAGGGTCTGGGCCCGGAGGGCTGTGATGACAACCACCGCGCTTCCTCCATCAGCCTTAGCTGTGAGGCTCCCTCCTCTCCAGCCCCACCCCACCCCTCTGTCTTCTCTTCTTCCCCTTCTACGCTATTAAGGATGCCCTATTCACCTGCATAAACACGGGAAAAGAGGCAAATTTTATAACAGCTCACCCTGCAGTCTCCTTCATAAACAGACATGGCAGGGTCTGCTCAAAAACAGGTGAATCTGATCTTGCAAGGTGTTGGGCTATTCACGTGTGTCCTCCCACTGGGATAGGACAAGGGACAGGGTTTGAGCAGAAACCAGGACCAGACGCAAGCCAAGTGAGATGGCTCTGAAGAGCCTAGAAAAGAGATATAGAACGGGGCACTGGTGGTCCAGTGGTTAAGACTCCAAGCTCCCAAGGCAGGAGGCCCAGGTTTGACCCCTGGTCAGGGAGCTAGATCTCAAATGCTGCAACTAAGACCCAGGGCATTCAAATAAATATTTTAAAAGAATAATAAATATAAAGAATGATGCACAGGCCTTTGCTAGGCTTGCATGAGAGCAATAGAGGAAGAGACCCTGACTTGGGATGTTCACCAATTTCTCTGTTATATTAATAAATATCCCTACCACAAGCAATTTCAAGTTACCAGGGTGATGCCATCAAATGTGATGTGATGGAGCTGGGAAGAAAGGGACAAACAGCACATCATTATGTAGTATCTCTCCCACATAGATACAGTGGATAGAAATAACTCCAGGAGCACAGACAAGAGTAAAAATGGTGAAACAATTAGGAAGCAGAATTTACATATTTATTATCTTTGTTTCAATGTAACGTATTTAACTGTAAGTTCATATCATGTAATTTCTAAAAATAGCAAGATTCCTGAAAATGTAACAGTTGGCTCTGAGAGCNAATGTGATGTGATGGAGCTGGGAAGAAATGGACAAACAGCACATCATTATGTAGTATCTCTCCCACATAGATACAGTGGATAGAAATAACTCCAGGAACACAGACAATAGTAAAAATGGTGAAACAATGAGGAAGCAGAATTTACATATTCATTATCTTTGTTTCAATGTAATATATTTACCTGTAAGTTCATATCATGTAATTTCTAAAAATAGCAAGATTCCTGAAAATGTAACAGTTGGCTCTGAGAGCTGGTGTGAGTCTGCTCCAGCTCATCACTGCACCTGCCCCACCTCTGTTTACCCCCGCCTCACGCTTCTGCAGGGTAGAATTTGTGAGGAAATTCTCTATATCAATGATTCAAAAGCAACTGTAATACAAGCTACAGGTTCTTTCCAAATCTAAAGCGGTAGCTATTAATTTCTGACCCACAACGTGTTTTCCCGAGTTTTCCTGGCTTCCTGGCCTCAGTGAGGTCTCTTATCATACTACCTTAGGCCTGGGCAGCCGAGCCTTGCCCTGGAGTCTACAGTCTGGAAGGCCGTGCCCGAGCCCTCCTTCATCTTTGCTTCTGCTCCCTGGATGAGGAGTTTAGGGGGCTAAGAGGATGTGCCCACAAGGATCTCACTCCTCCCTTCTAGCTCATGGCCTAGATCTATGCAAGATCCCACAATTCCCTGCCCATAGGCCATGAACTTGCCTCCAGAACTCTGAGGGCCCCTTCCCCAGGTCCCTCCTCCTAAAGCCAGCTCCAGGGCTGTGCGTAGGTGTAGCACACATATGGGCCTGAGGGGAGACCAAAGGGAGGCTCTCTGTGGCAGGGAGCCGTGAGTGGAGGTTGGACGTGCAGGTTGGGATGGCCTCAGCTATGAGTGCAATGCTCCCCACAGCACTAGCTGGATTTGAGGATGCCACGAGAAGGGGGTCTCTATTTGCATTCTAGCTCAGGGTCCCAATAGCGTGGGGCTCCACACTGAGCCTCCCTGGGCTCCTTGTTTGAGTCCCCAACTCTACAGAACATATCTTTCTTACTTCTTGCCCCCTCATGACGACCAGGACATGCTCCACAAATATCAGGGGAGGAAACTCAGCGAAAAGCTAATCTTGATCATTTCTTTGGCATGAGAGTCTATCTCAGCCTTAAGAGAGCTAACACGATTGTCCTTGAAGAACAGATGATGGAGAGTCCTACAATGCTATGACAAGCTGTCGTGATCAGGGCTGCAGCTCTCATGAACCTGAGAAACTTCCCTAAAGGCCCCAGGTCCTCTAGCAGAGTGGGAAAATCTAAATATCTATTCATTTCAAACCGCATGTGCTGAGTACTTATTATGGGCAAGGCACTTTTATTGCTGCTTTATGCCTAATCATGTGAGAAAGGCATTAGGCACTGCTGTCAACAAATATATTATCTAATAGAATAGAGAAGGTAAGGGCTGATGATACTTGAATGAAAAAAACCATAATAGCAGATAAAATATTTTCAGTATGATAAAAGGTTGAAAAGTACATGAGAAATTGCTAAAACCAAAATGTAACCAAGATGTCCTTCCATGGATGAATGGATAAACAAACCATATGTCCATAAAACATCATACTAAAACTGGGGAAAATTCTGAAAGAGATGGGAATACCAGACCACCTAACCTGCCTCTTGAGAAATATGTATGCAGGTCAGGAAGCAACAGTTAGAACTGGACATGGAACAACAGACTGGTTCCAAATAGGAAAAGGAGTACGTCAAGGCTGTATATTGTCACCCTGCTTATTTAACTTCTATGCAGAGTACA
>SJYV01017911.1:106678-128746 GCA_006410875.1 Neotragus pygmaeus
GTCCCTTGGACTGCAAGGAGATCCAACCAGTCCATCCTAACGGAGATCAGTCCTGAGTGTTTATTGGAAGGACTGATGTTGAAGCTGAAACTCCTATACTTTGGCCACCTCATGAGAAGAACTGACTCATTTGAGAAGACCCTGATGTTGGGAAAGATTGAGGGCAGGAGGAGAAGGGGATGGCAGAGGATGAGATGGTTGGATGGCATCAGCAATTCAATGGACATGAGTTTGAGCAAACTCTGGGAGTTGGTGATGGACAGGGAAGCCTGGCGTGCTGTGGTCCATGGGGTCACGAAGAGTTGGACATGACTGAGCAACTGATCTGAACTGAACTGATGGACTTCAGTTGGTAATAATGTATTGATATTTGTTGATTGTAACAAACGTACCACAGTAATGCAAGATATTAATAATAGGGGAGACAGAAAATGACAAGCATTTGTTAGGATGTAGAGAAACTGGAGCACTGAGTGAAATACTGATAGAAATGTAAAATTGTACAGCCGCTGTGGAAACAGTGAAATTCAACATAGAATTAACATATGATCCAACAACCCTAATTCTGGGTATACATCTAAGAGAATTACAGAGACTTGGACAGATATTTGTATACCCAGACTCACTGCAGCATTATTCACAATAGCCAAGAGGCAGAAACAACCCAAACATCCACTGGTAAATGAATTAAAGAAGCGTTATAGCTACATATAATGGAATATTACTCAGCCTTTAAAAGGAATGATATTGTGATACATGCTACAACATGTATGAAACTTGAGGACATTCCGCTCAGTTCAGTTCAATTCAGTTGCTCAGTCGTGTCCGACTCTTTGCGACCCCATGAACTATAGTACATTAGGCCTTCCTGTCCATCACCAACTCCCAGAATTCACTCAGACTCACGTCCGTTGAGTCAGTGATGCCATCCAGCCATCTCATCCTTGGTTGTCCCCTTCTCCTCCTGCCCCAATCCCTCCCAGCATCAGGGTCTTTTCCAATGAGTCAACTCTTCGCATGAGGTGGCCAAAGTACTGGAGTTTCAGCTTTAGCATCAGTCCTTCCAATGAACACCCAGGACTGATTTCCTTGAGGATGGACTGGTGGACCTCCTTGCAGTCCAAGGGACTCTCAAGAGTCTTTTCCAACACCACAGTTCAAAAGCATCAATTCTTTGGTGCTCAGCTTTCTTCACAGTCCAACTCCCACATCCATACATGACCACAGGAAAAACNGGACTGATTTCCTTGAGGATGGACTGGTGGACCTCCTTGCAGTCCAAGGGACTCTCAAGAGTCTTCTCCAACACCACAGTTCAAAAGCATCAATTCTTTGGTGCTCAGCTTTCTTCACAGTCCAACTCCCACATCCATACATGACCACAGGAAAAACCATAGCCTTGACTAGACGGACCTTTGTTGGCAAAGTAATATCTCTGTTTTTCAATATGCTATCTAGGTTGGTCATAACTTTCCTTCCAAGGAGTAAGTGTGTTTTAATTTCATGGCTGTAGTCACCATCTGCAGTGATTTTGGAGCCCAAAAAAATAAAGTCTGACACTGTCTCCACTTTTTCCACATCTATGAGGACATTATGCTAAGTAAAATAAGCCAGACACAAAAAACAAACACTGTTTGATTCCACTTGTATGTTATCTAGAATAAGCAAGTTCGCAGGGATGGAAAGTAGAATAAAGGTTACCAGAAACTAAGGGAAGAGGGAATGAAAAGTTACTGTTTAATGGGGTACACAATTTCAATTTAATAAGATTAAAAAGCTCTGAAGATGGATGGTGCTGATAGTTGGACTACAATGTGACTGTATTTAAATACTACAGAAATTTACACTTTAAAATTATTAAAATGGTAAATCTGATGTTATGTATATTTTGCCACAATAAGTAATGATATGGGGAAACCATGCAGGGGGAGCATATTGCCTGCTTAACTTTCCATAAGCCCAAAGTTGCTCTAAAAAGTAATTAAGTATGAGGAAGTATACTTCAAATTAATACAGTAGACAAATATATACAGCAACTGTGTGCTGTGCTTAGTCGCTCAATTTTGTCTGACTCTTTGTGACCCCATGGACTGTAGCCTCTGTCCATGGGATTTCCCAGGCAAGAGTACTGGAGTCAGTAGCCATTCCCTTCTCCAGGGGATATTCCCAGCCCAGGAATCAAACCCAGGTCTCAGTATATCAGTTACATCTCAGGTTTTATTAAGCTCAGGAGAGATTAAAGCAAGGAGAGATCCCATCCCATTCAAGGGTACAAGCCAGGAGAGCTTTATGGAGGGGACAGTTTTTGAGACAAGTCTTAAAAGATGCTAGGATTTCAACAAAGGAAGAGGTGAGAGAGGGAAACCATTACACAGAAGANGGGACTCTCAAGAGTCTTCTCCAGCACCACAGTTCGAAAGCATCAATTCTTTGGTGCTCAGCCTTCTTTCTGGTCCAATTCTCACATCTGTACATGATTTCTGGAAAAAACGTACCTTTGACTAAACAGACCTTTGTCAGCAAAATGGTGTCTCTGCTTTTTAATATGCTGTCTAGATTTGTCATAGCTTTCCTTCCAAGGAGCAAGGATTTTTTAATTTCATGGCTGCAGTCACTGTCTTGAGCTCTTGATTTTGGAGCTCAAGAAAATAAAATCTGTCACTGTTTCCATTGTTTCCCCATCTATTTGCCATCAAGTGATGGGACCAGACTGCCATTATCTTAGTTTTTTGAATGTTGGGATTTAAGCCAGTTNGCTGCAGTCACTGTCTTGAGCTCTTGATTTTGGAGCTCAAGAAAATAAAATCTGTCACTGTTTCCATTGTTTCCCCATCTATTTGCCATCAAGTGATGGGACCAGACTGCCATTATCTTAGTTTTTTGAATGTTGGGATTTAAGCCAGTTTTTTCACTCTCCTCTTTCACTTTCATCAAGAGGCTCTTCAGTTCCTCTTCGCTTTCTGCCATAAGGGCCGTATTATCTGCGTATCTGAGGTTATTGATATTTCCCCCAGCAATCTTGATTCTAGCTTGTGAGTCATCCAGTCCAGCATTTCGCATTATGTACTCTGCATAGAAGTTAAAAAAGCAGGATGGCAATATACAGCCTTGACATACTCCTTTCCCAATTTTGAACCATTAGGGTTCTAAATGTTGCTTCTTGACCCAAATACAGGTTTCTCAGGAGACAGGTAAGGTGGTCTGGCATTCCCATCTCTTTAAGAATTTTCCACAGTTTGTTACAATCCACACAATGAAAGGCTTTAGTGTAGTCAATGAAGCAGAAGTAGATGTTTTTTTGGAGCTGCCCAGTGCCCTAGTGAACTACTGTTACAGACAAGAGTGTGTTTGGGAGCAGAGGTTAGGAGATAAACTACGACTACTGNCCATTAGGGTTCTAAATGTTGCTTCTTGACCCAAATACAGGTTTCTCAGGAGACAGGTAAGGTGGTCTGGTACTCCCGTCTCTTTAAGAATTTTCCACAGTTTGTTATGATCCGCACAGGGAAAGGCTTTAGTGTAGTCAATGAAGCAGAAGTAGATGTTTTTTTGGAGCTGCCCAGTGTCCTAGTGAACTACTGTTACAGACAAGAGTGTGTTTGGGAGCAGAGGTTAGGAGATAAAATAGGAGACTACTGTGTTGGATGGGGATTCCCCTATATTTAGAGGCCAGGTATCACTGAAGGAAGCAAGAAGATAACAATCATGCTACAAAGCCATAGCCCAAACAAGATGTATTGTTGTTCAGTCACTAAGTTGTATNTAGGAGATAAAATAGGAGACTACTGTGTTGGATGGGGGTTCCCCTATATTTAGAGGCCAGGTATCACTGAAGGAAGCAAGAAGATAACAATCATTCCACAAAGCCATAGCCCAAACAAGATGTGTTGTTGTTCAGTCACTAAGTTGTGTCCAACTCTTTGCGACCGCCATGGTCTGTGGCATGCCAGGTATCTCTGTCCTCTGCTATCTCCAAACAAGAAACAAATACCTCAAAGATGATTCTGGTTTCACTGGATATGGAAAGTTGATTATTTCCTTGCCCTTGAACATTGTTAAGGGAACTGTGTATCATTGGCACAAATTGGCACACAAAGTATTTTTCATTGATTTACTTGGTACACAGCTATACTGATTTTAAAGCAGCTAGAAAATCCATTTCTAAAATAGGAGGGCTGTCTTCTAAAAGCATATCTAGTTACCAAGTTCATGATGTTCCTGGACCAGTGGCTTGGGGGGAAAGAAGAGCCTGACTTTATTTTTCCATTTTTCCCTCAAGCTGTAGATGCACCTCTCACACACTCCTACCCAGGACATTTCAGCATATAATTGGCTTAAAGACATCCTTTATCTTAGACCAGTTTCCCAGAATTAAATACAAAATTCCTGGGAGTGGGAAGGTTGGCAGAAGGAAGAGAAGGCCTATTCAGCTGAGTCACGTGGGTGGAGGTAAGAAATAAGATGATGCCACAAACCTACAAATTCCGTGAGATTTTTAAGCTGTAGTTCTTAAGGAGCTCATTTCTTTTTTGGACTGGTATCAAAGAGACTATTTTCTCTGCATTTTCCCAGGCTGCACTTCTCCAATAGAGTAAAGCTCAGAAATTATAAAATACAGATAAGTAGCAACTACAATTCTATGTCTTGGCAAGTCTGAACTAAGCACCTGCTTTTACTTGGCTATCAGGGAAGGCGGCTGAGAAATAGAATTGAATTTTGTATACTTGGCCTAGTCTGAAAGCAGACTTGCCTAGAGGCAGGAGACTGACACTATTGACCCCTAAGGGTAACTTTCCAGCTGACTGTGATGTATGTTGGATTATTCTAGTGGCTTCTCCATCGCTAGCAAGAGAAGCTTATTCATTTGCTAGGACTACCTCCTAAGTCACGTGGTTAGTCATGTTCAGAGGTGTTTCATGGGCAGAAAAATCTTACTGCCTTCCCCAATCACATGACGTTTCATGTCAAAAAACCATGAGAGGCGGGGCTTTTAGTGGCAGAATTTTCCTACTAAAACCTGGCAAGGCCACACACACACACTTGCTTTGCCATTCCGACCTGTTTCTGCTGTTCCTGCTGCTAAGTCACTTCAGTCGTGTCCGACTCTGTGTGTTCAGGGTGGTAAAAGCAGCCCAGCAGACATGAGCCCAGGAAAATGTAGAGGCAATAACCAGATGGTGAATGCACATTGGCAGGTTTTGCCCAGAAGTTATTTCTTTTCCTTCATCAGAATTCATTATCATCAAGACGGTAGGTCATCTCATTAATAACTGTGACAGTGACCAGCCCTCGTCATTTATCAACTTATTGCTCATTCGAAAATGTCAAGTGATGTAATCTGATTAGGTAGCTGAATGTAAGTGTCACCTGTCTCAGTCCCCTTCTGAACAATCTAGGAAACAACCTTTGCCTCTGCATAAAACAATATCATTGAAAAGGCGACACAAGACTGGAATCATAGGGCTCAAAGAAATCTCAAAATGTTAATTTATACTTGCTGTCTTTAAACAGAGGTGCATGCAAGCCATTTAAGTATCTAACCCATACCCCAAACTATGAGGAACAGGTTAATATATATATACATATATATACACACACACACGTGTGTGTGTGCTAAGTCACTTCAGTCTTTGCAACACTATGGACCATAGCCTAACCAAGTTCCTCTGTCCATGGGATTCTCCAGGCAAGAATACTTGAGTGGCTTGTCATGCCCTCTTCCAGGGGATCTTCACGACCCAGGGATCAAAACTGTATCTCCTATGTCTCCTGCACTGGCAGGCAGGTTCCTTACCACTAGTGCCACCTGGGAAGCCTAATATATTATATATGTGTAGGGGTTGGCCAAAAAGTTTGTTTGGGTTTTTCTGTAAGATGTGGAAAAAATATATACATGTGAATATACATATAAGTGCATCATACTATATTAAGTGCTTTATATGCATAACTACTCTGAGTGCATGCATGCTAAGTTGCTTCAGTTGTATCTGACTCTTTGTGACCCTATGCCTGTAGCCTGCCAGGCTCCACTATCCGTGGGATTCTCCAAGCAAGAATACTGGAGTGGGTTGCCATGCCCTCTTCCAGGGGATCTTCCCAACCCAGGGATTGAAACCTCTCCTGCGACTCCTGCATTGCAGGCAGATTCTTTACCGCTGAGCCACCAGAGAAGACCTATAACTACTCTATGAGGTATTAATTTTATTACCAGTTCATACAAATATAAATAAAGGTTTACAGGAATTAAATAACTCATTCAAATAAATGGCAAAGGTGAGATTTAAACACAGGCATCATTACTGTCCCAGAGGGTCCCTGTGACTAAACAAATTATATTCTTACTGTCGTTGTTCTTTTCACATGAATCCATAGGAGAAGGGAAAAACACCCTTTTTCTCTATACTCTAGATTTAGCACCTGGGGGCCTGAACGTTAGATCAACAAAAGACAGATTAACAGGAGAAAGGTTTATTATTGTATATGCACATGGAAGACTTCATAGAAAAATGACCCCAAAAAAGAGATGGGCCTGAGAGCTGACATACCTTTTTAACAAAGAATGATAAATTGTGCAGACATGAAAAGATAAAGGAAAAACGGGTTTGGGCTAGAGTGGCAAATTGTTGGAAAGTGACTAGGAAATACCCAGGAGAAACTGGAAGAGAAAGGTTATTTTAATGATGCTTGTCTGCAGAGCAGTTTCAGTGCTATCTTTCTGTCTTCCTCCTGGGTATGGCTATAAAACTACTCCAGGAGAGGGGATTTATGGCAGTCCTCATTTCTCAGGAATTTCTGTGCGTAGTTAGAAAAGGGAAGATCTAAGAAGGTTTCTTTCTGCATCTGTTGATTCTCCTTTGCCTCCAGCTCAAAATAATCATGCCAAAGTGGCATATTTGGGGGAGGAGTAGTCTTCAAATCCCCTTCAAATCCATGCCATCTTTCTTTGAATACAATTTAGCAAATATTTTGAATGTCTACAAGATGCACTTTCTTTTTTACTCATTTTTTAAATCAACTGGATGCTACAAACTCTCCTCACGTATCCTTCAGTGCTTCCCAACCCCTCCTATGAGGACATTCTTCATAAAGTTTTATTTTCATGCCTCCTACGGCAATGCAAGCCCATCCTTCCCTTATTGTGTCTTAAGGGAAAGCAGAACAGATGCTTCTTTTTTTTTTTAACCTGGTTGAATATTGTTGACTCGTGTGTGTCTGTATTGGCAGAGGAGGTGGATTTCCAACTACAGAAAGCAATGATTTTTCCATCAGTAATTAGGAAGGGACCTGCCCTTTGGCAGATAATCTCCAGCTTCTTTACATATTCAGATCGTTGCACTTGCATTGTTAACTGTCACAGTCAAAATGAAAGATTTAGTGTGACATTTATACCTCCACCACCACCCTACTAATCCTCTTCTGAGATTCAGAAAGTGTCAGTGACACTCTTGACTTATGAATAAGCAGTTTCTATTCCTCATGGTCTGCAACCATGGCCCAAACTGACCAAAGTGAAAAAAATTTAATGCAGCATCCAAGCTCTGAGTAATGAAGACTTAAAGGAACCTCAGAGAAACCATTTGCCTTTGAACAGATTCTTCCAGGAATCAGCAGAATTAACTTTATCAGAAGCAGCAGCAAGCCTGGCTTTGAGGATAGATGTGTTATTTTAAAGCAAGATGAATTTCTGAATGTCTTTAGAGACATCTAGGCCAATAAGCACAGGAAAAGATGCTCAACATCACTGATTATTAGAGAAATGCAAATCAAAACTACAATGAGGTATCACCTCACACTGGACAGAATGGCCATCATTAAAAACTCTACAAATAATGAATGCTGGAGATGGTGTGGAGAAAAAGGAACCCTCCTACACTGTTGGTGGGAATGTAAGTTGATGCAGCCACTATGGAGAACAGTATGAAGGTTCCTCAGAAAACTAAAAATAGAATTACCATATGACCCGGAAATCCCACTTCTAGGCATAAATCTTCATGGAAAAAAAAATATATACATGCACCCCTTTGTTCATAGCAGCACTATTCACAATGACGAAGACATGGAAGCAACCTATTAATAACTGTCCATCAACAGATGAATAGATAAAGATACAGTACATATATACAATGGGATGCTACTCGGCTATTAAAAAGAGAACAAAATAATGCCATTTGCAGCAACACGGATGCAACTAGAGATTACCACACTAAGTGAAGTAAGCCAGAAAGACAAACACCATGGTATCATTTATTTGTGGAATCTGATGGCATCACGGACTCGATGGACACGAGTCTGAGTGAACTCCAAGAGATGGTGATGAACAGGGAGGCCTGGCGTGCTGGAATTCATGGGGTCGCAAAGAGTCGGACACGACTGAGCGACGGAACTGAACTGAACTGAAAGTATGACCCAAATGAGCCTATCTAAGGCACAGAAACAGACTCAAGAGACGTAGAGAACAGACTTATGGTTGCCAAGGAGGAGGGGGTTGGGGAGGGATACAGGGAGAGGCTGGGGTCAGCAGAGAGATGTAAGCTTATATATTTAGAATGGATAAACAACAAAGTTCTACTGTGTAGCACAAAGTAGCATAGAAGAGTCAATAGCTTATGATAAACCATAATGGAAAAAGAATATTAATAAAAAGAATGTATGTATATATATATATGACTGAATCACTTTGCTGTACAGAAGAACACAACATTGTAAATCAATTACATTTCAATTTTTTAAAAAGTTGACTACAGTTTGAGATTTTTCAAAGGGGGGAAATTATCTTTAATGACTTTTCTTAATTGCTTAAATTTTTAAATTTTCTTTTACTATAGAAGCCTCTAGAAGGCTAGCTAAATAAACATGGTTTCTAATAGCTCTGTCCCATTTGCAGTAGCTATTCCCTAAATACCATTACCAGTGCCAACTCCCTTCACAGAGGTCGCATATCATGGAAGAACTAAGAACATGTTCGTTTCCAGCAGGAAGAGGGTTTGAAAGTAGACCCTTTGAACACATGGTAGCAGAAACACAGCAAAGTGAAGAGAAACTAAAGAGCCTCTTGATGAAAGTGAAAGAGGAGAGTGAAAAGGTTGGCTTAAAGCTCAACATTCAGAAAACGAAGATCATGGCATCTGGTCCCATCACTTCATGGCAAATAGATGGGGAGACAGTGGAACCAGTGACAGACTTCATTTTGGGGGGCTCCAAAATCACTGCAGATGGTGATTGCAGCCATGAAATTAAAAGACGCTTACTCCTTGGAAGAAAAGTTATGACCAACCTAGACAGCATGTTGAAAAGCGAGACATTACTTTGCCAACAAAGGTCCATCTGGTCAAGGCTATGGTTTTTCTAGTGGTCATGTATGGATGTGAGAGTTGGACTGTGAAGAAAGCTGAGCGCCGAAGAATTGATGCTTTTGAACTATGGTGTTGGAGAAGACTATTGAGAGTCCCTTGGACTGCTAGGAGATCTAATCAGTCCATTCTGAAGGAGATCAGTCCTGGGTGTTCTTTGGAAGGAATGATGCTAAAGTTGANTAAAGAAAGCTGAGCACTGAAGAATTGATGCTTTTGAACTATGGTGTTGGAGACGACTATTGAGAGTCCCTTGGACTGCTAGGAGATCTAATCAGTCCATTCTGAAGGAGATCAGTCCTGGGTGTTCTTTGGAAGGAATGATGCTAAAGTTGAAACTCCAGTACTTTGGCCACCTCATGCGAAGAGTTGACTCATTGGAAAAGACCCTGATGCTGGGAGGGATTGGGGGCAGGAGGAGAAGGGGACGACAGAGAATGAGATGGCTGGATGGCATCACCGACTCAATGGACATGAGTTTGAGTGAACTCTGGGAGCTGGTGATGGACAGGGAGGCCTGGCGTGCTGTGATTCATGGGATCACAAAGAGTCTAACACAACTGAGCGACTGAGCTGAACTGAACTGAAGCCAAGAGTCCAGTGCTATAGATCAATATTTACCTGTAGGGATCCAGATGAACTAAATTCAGCCAGGTTTTAACTCTTTCATTCCCATCACAACCAGGACTATGGCCATTGCATACTATGATACTGTTCTCAAACTGAGTGATGTCAGCAATATGTGAAGAAGTACTAATACGTCCCGAGTTGTTAGCCTAGGAATTTGCTTTTTTTTTTGGGTGGGGTGGTGAGGAGTTCCTCCAGTAAATTTGATGATCAACCATGTTTAGGAACCACTGGTCAATAGTACTGCAGACTTGGAAGCCCCTAACCAGAATTGAGACCTGTGCCAACAGAGGTATGGGACCAATAAGGTTGTCTCAAGGAACTGGGAAGAACCAGAAAACAAAGAGGAATGAAAGAGGAGGACAGGTGGAGGAAAGAGGAGGCTGGCAAAGAAAAGGTAGAAAGCCAACCCAGGTCTCAAACCAGCTTGGAAACTGCTCAGCCTAGGAGAAGGCTTGGTGACTGACTCGGTGACCCGCGTGGAATCGTGGCTTATGGCCCAGAGTGGTGGGGCAGAGCACACACCCTGCAGTCACGTGGCCTAGTCGTGAAGCCAGCACTGCCACTGGCAAGCTGTGGGAGCCCAGGCAAGCGACATAACCTCTCTTGGTCTTAGTGTCCCCATTGCCTAGGAAGGAGTTATGTCAAAGTTTGAAACTGCAACAGTCTAGAGGAACATAGCACAGTTTCTCAGTAAACTCTTTAGAAAGTACATTACATACAGTGGAGGAGAAGAAAGAAGCTAGTTCACTCAGTTCTGTCCAACTGTTTGTGACCCCGTGGACTGTAGCCCATGAGGCTCCTCCGTCCATGGAATGCTCCAGTTAAGAATACTGGGGTGGGGTGCCATTTCCTTCTCCAGGGGATCTTCCCGACCCAGGGATCAAACCCAGGTCTCCTGCATTGTGGGCAGACTCTTTACTGACTGAGCCACCCGTGAAGCCCATAGTGAAGGAGACCAGCTAGGTAAGCGGAGGGAGATCTCAAGCTACTTATCATCCATAGACCACTCTTCAGTGATCTTGCAGGAGGGCATGATCGAGTCAGATCTCTAACCACGGCCCTTCCCAGAGCTGCACTTCCCTTACCCATGATATAGGAGCCAGAACACCTTTAGCAGAAGACAGTAAGGGTTAAATAAAAGAGTGAGAGCAGACAGTAATGCTGTGAGAAATATATGGTCATTATTACAGTTTCCTCACAGCATCATTTTACCCACAAGCCATCCAGAGATTCCTGGAACATGAATTTAAAGCTACCAATAAGTAGGCTGTATATCCCCAGTACTTAGTAATCAATGCCAGAAAGTAACCAGGAAAGCTTTGTTCTACTTATTTTTGTGTTTTGTGTTTTAGGAAGGGAAGGAGGGAGGGAGAGAGGCAGAGAAGGAGGGAAGAGATGAACTGCTTATTGACGGCCAATAGGCTGTTCTTGAGAATATGATAATGACCAGGGAATCAGCAAGACAAATGCCTGATTTCTTTTCTGCCTTATTCCCCTGGGTTTTAGTTCTCTGGGAGGAGCTTAGGCCTTGGGCCAATCTGAGTTTCAAGCCAGGGTCACTCTAGACTATTTATAGTGCTAGGTTGTTGGGCAGATCTCTTCCAAAGTGCATATTTCCAGCTCTTTCTAATTCAAAATAGCTCTTGACAGCTCTGGGCCATAGCAGTGTGTGTTTAAGTGCTTTTACATATCAATATCTTGGGTCTCACCAGATGCATAGATGAAAACAATATTAGTCATCCTGGTTTACTCCAGCAAGTGAAATAAATTGATCAGTAGTAGCCATGCGTTGTTCTTTGCATTGTAGGAGAAAGATCTGGCTGCTGTTGTCACTGATTTAGTCTTTTCCGTCCCCTGGAAAAATAAAACCATTTGTAACAATGACTTCAGCTATTCTTGTTTTAAGCATGCTTATTCCTCTTCCCTCTTAATAAAGATACTGAGACTTCAGCATGGCCTCTGTCGAATATAGATGGTGTTATGAATTATGGATACACCATCCACTGTGAGGCCCATCAGTCACTGATATTGAACATTTCTGATGAAATATTGCAGCCGGCTTAAATTGTTTTCCAGAAACTCAGACTATTGATGAAACAGCTCCAACTGCCAAGGCCAGTTCATGGTAAGGAGCATGTCTTCATTTGGTGAGAAAGTATGAGTACTCTTGGCTTACCATCAAAACTGAAGAAGGAATTGCAGGAAGAACTCAAATGGAATGAAGAACGGGAGACCTTTAAATCCTATTTCTTGGGGTTTATTTTGCACTAGAATGAATTAGGGGGAGGAAGGTACAAAATGGCTGTTCTCATTTTTTCCCAGCAAGCTACAGAAGGTAAAAGGATGCATTAATATTAACTTTGCCTGCGTGTGTGCACGCTTAGTTGGGTCTGACTATTTGTGACCCTATGGCCTATAGCCTGCCAGGCTCCTTTGTCCAGGAGCCAGGAATTCTCCAGGCAAGAATACTGGAATGAGTTGCCATTTCCTCCTCCAGGGGATCTTCCCCACCCAGGGATTGAATTGGCATCCTGTTCTTCCTGCGTTGGCAGGCAGAATCTTCTACCTGGGGAGCNTTGAGCAAGTTCTCAGCATCTGACACTGTGTTTGTGCTGAAAGACCACTGCCTCCTCCATCTTCAGATTATGTGGAGGTAGTCATTATGACTTCCAGTTTACTAATAAGGAAAGTGAGAGTAAATAAAAGTAAGCTTTGGACTGGAACTCAAACCCAAGTTTATGGACTGCCTGCCTCTATGCAGGAGTGCCCTGGGGATTAGTTACGGTCAGATGCTAGAGGCAGCAGACAACTGGGTTTTGAAATAAAACTCAAGTATTCCTTAGGAACTCCAGAGTTATCTTAAATTATTTTTGGTGAAGGATCAGTTGTTGTGTTTTTGGTTCTTCTTTTCTAATCCATTCTCTAAACTACAATAAAAATGAATTTCTAGGAAAGCAATTGTAAAGTGATTTCTGGGAAGTGCTTGGATGTTGCAGTGATGTTGAATTGCTGGAAATGTTTTAAACATGCCTCTCCATTTTTCTCCTTTGAAATCTTTGAGTAGAGAGGAGAGCAGTCAAGTTGAAGGCTTAGGTGGAAGAAGGTATGAAGACAGGGGAGACTTTTGGGGGAGAAAGGACAGGAGAGTTTTGGAGGAGAGTGGCAAGCAAAGACTTGCAGAAGCCTCTGCCGGGAGGCTGAGGCTTGGAAAGGAGGGGCGTCTGGAGAGAAGTTTTAGAAGATGTGGTTTGGGCTCTGGCATGTAATTCCATCCTTCCTTGCTTGCTCTTCAAAAGACTTCAGTAAAAATGAAGGCTATTTTCTGAGGCTTTTGGGGTCTGATAATAGCTTCCTTTGACTGCAGCACTGGGTGTTGAAAGGCAGTAAGATGGGGAAAAAGGAAAGGCAGATTTTCATCAAAATGACCATCTCCTTACCTATTACAGGAGTGAGGCTCTGTGCTAGACTTTCCACAAGGCAGTTCATAATGGCATAATTGTATTGATAATGATGGAACTAATACTGGTGATAGAAATAATAATAATAACAATCATAAAAAGGATCATTAGCACTTATTACACGCCTGATAGGAGCCAGGTGCTGCACTAGGCACTTTAGATACATTTATTACACAATAGTTATACGGAGGTGGGCGTGAAATCCCCATTTTATTATTGCCAAGGGTATAATTTATTTTTAACTGTCAGAGGAAGGAAAAGATGAACCTTAAATCAGGGCAGCAAAAGAGCAGAAACTGTCAGGAGCTACAGGAGCTAATGGATAAAGTTGCAAAAACTGGAAGGGATGGAGGCAAAAACAGAGGTAAACTGGGAATAAACAGGCGAGTGAAGAACTTCGATTGTAAGCTGGCTGTGGGAACCAGCTTCCAAGACAGCATCCCTCCCCTCGCCTCAGTGACCCTTGCTCTCTGCCACTTACACTCTTCTGCAACTTCCTCCTGACGATAACCCAGAGCTGTCTGTGTGACTAAGAGTACATAATGGAGGGGATAAGGTAGATGTTGTGAGTATACTAATACATTGAAAAGGCCTTGTAGGTTCCATTGTGGCCACTTGGATCACTTGCTCTGGAGAATGTCCGTCACCACGCTATGAGGTCACTTACGTAGCTGTGAAGAGGCCTGCATGGAGAGGGACTGAGGCCTCCTATCAATGCTATGTGCATGACTGTTCATTAGAAATGGGTCCTCTCGGAATTCCCTGGTGATCCAGTGGTCAGGGCTCTGAGCTTCCAATGCAGGGAGCACGGATTCTATCCCTGGTCTGAGAACTAAGATCTCACAAGCCACACAACCATAAATACATAAATACAAAGCCATAGATAAGAAGACTTCCTTTAAAAAAAAAAAAAAAAAGGAAAAAAAGATACATCACTTTTAAAATAAGAAAAAAAAAAAAAAAATGGATCCTCCAATCCCAGACCCAGTCAAGCCTTTGGAAGACGGTAGCCCTGTCTAAGGGGGCTTCTCAGGTAGAGCTAGTGCTCAAAAACCTACCTGTCAATGCAGGAGACGTAGAGATGTGTGATGGAGCCCTGGGTCAGAAAGATCCCCTGGAGGAGGGCATAGCAACCCACTCCAGTATTCTTGCCTGGTGAATCCCATGGACAGAGGAGCCTGGCAGGCTATGGTCCATGGAGTCGCAAAGAGTCAGACACGACTGAGTGAGGAACGCTTTCACACTTTCCCTTCAGATCAAGGGGATAATCAGGAGTCTGGAGACCAGAGTATGCTGGTTGTTTGTCCCATTCGTCTCCTTTTCTCATAGCCTAGTGCTGCCCTGCCCAGAAAGGCCAGTCACTGTGGTTCCCCCGTGAGCCTGTTTAATATCAGACCACGGAGGTGAATAAAACTCACAAAAGTTTATGGTGTGTAAATCACCGTTACGTCTCACCCTGGGCCTCAGCACGCAAAGGCCTGATTCCCTCCTAAGATTTGTAAGTGGAAACAGCTTCCCTTCAGTGTCAGAAGTGTTTCAGGATTGGGAGCAAACGTTTGAGAGGTAAGGCAGGCCCAGTGCCCTCTTTCTGTCAGGGAGAGACTTAAAGCTTGGAGAGGGACACTCACAGTTACCTTACTGCCTCTCCGCGGGATCTGAGGCCACGCAGCGGCCATGGCAGTCTACGCGGCTGGGAGACCGCACAGCTCTGCCGTAACAGGGTAGCAGAGATCCAACCCGAGTCTGCCCCCGAAACAGAATCTTCTCGCCTTTTACCACCTTCTGTTCTCGGATGGCCTCATCCTGCAGCGACTTGAGCAGGATGTTGGTTCCTGGCCAGGGACTGAAGTCGGTTCTCAGCAGTGGGGTGCTGAACCCCAGCCACTAAAGCAGTGACAAGGCCCTGGCCCAACGGCTCTTAGAAATGAATTTCTGCATGGAGATAGAAAGTGGTGAAACGATACAGTGCTCACTAGCAGGAAAAGGGTGACATGTGGATAGACACGCTAGCAGACTCAGACAGAGTCTTGCCTCCTTGGTTAGACTTATATGGGTTAAGTCACTTACATGCGTTAAATCACTTATATGGGTTATTTCTTGCAGGTTTCCTGTGGCCAGCCATCTTGCTTTGCCGGGTTCTGAGTTCATGTTTGGTAAACGTCAGGGTCCTTCCATGTGTGCCCATGCATCTCTTAGCCAAGAAAGATTCTAGCAAAGAGGCCTGTGGGGAAGTTGACATGACTCTCTTTTTGACCTCCAAGGAGCTTTTCTATGCATGTGTAGTTGGGAAGGGGTCCTGGACCTTGAGCATGATAAATATGTCGTCTCTTATCTGGGCAGAGCTTACCTCCTCCTTCTTTTCATCTTGGAGCACCTGTCCACAGGGGACAATGTCCCGCTGTTCAGTCTGGGGCCCATTTATCCCCTGCCTCACTTGCACCACGTCCTCAACGTAAGTAACGCCCTTCCCTAGCCTATGTATGCATTCACACCGCCGTGCTTTCTCCTAATCAGTTCCCCTGGGGATGCTAGACTTCCCTCCCTTCCCCTCCCACCCCACCTCTTCCACTTTCTCCATCTTGTGAGTTCTTACCTACACTTCCCAACACAGCTAGACATATCTGCCTTCCATGCACCTCTGATGAGCTTCTATGGGTTTCTTATGTGTTTTTTTCTCATCCATCTGTGGTATTCATTGTTTCCAAATCTCTCTCCCCTAAAGTGTGTAAGTTATGGAGATCAGAGACTAAGTTTGAATCATGATCAGGACAGCTACAAGTTATGCGTGAGGTCAGGAACTCTAGATACGTTCTTTCCTTGTAAACCCTGGACACCCAAAGTGTCCACCCCACCACGGCTTCCTCATTCTCTGTTTTACTGATGAGGAAACTGAGGTTCAGAAATGCTAAAAGTTTCAGTTAAGAGGATGCAGGTTCAGGAGGTGAGCCTGGACTCAATACCCAGAATGAAGATACTTCATCCTTACACTGTATTGTTTGCTGCTAATGGGAGTCAACTGGGAATTTGAAAAGATGTTAGTACTGCCTTACCCTGGGATTCCTGGAGAGCAAGAGTACCTGGAAACAAGAACTTTTAGATTTTAGATTTCCAGAAATCTTTTAAAAACTCTCAGACTGAGACCAGGTGAAGGGTCCTCTGAAAAGTTTAGGAAAGGATGCAGTCAAAAAATGAATATTGCAAATTATTGAGAAAAAGGAACACTGTCAGAATTTTCTTAAAATGAACAAGCAAAAATCCCTTTCTAATGATTAAGTCTTTACCACCATTTAAATTTTAAAACCCAGCAGAAAAAACCAGTTTGATTTCTGGGTCAGGAATATCCCCTGGAGAAGGGATAGGCTACCCATTCCATTATTCTTGGGCTTCCCTTGTGATTCAGCTGGTAAAGAACCCACTTCAATGCGGGAGACCTGTGTTTGATCTCTGGGTTGGGAAGATCCCTGAGAGAAGGGAAAGGCTGCCCACTCCAGTATTCTGACCTGCAGAATTCCATAGACTGTATAGTCAATGGGGTCGCAAACAGTCAGACACGACTGAGTGACTTTCATTCACTCACTCGCTATCTATATTTGTATAGTCCTAGAACAACAGGAAAGGGCTCCCAACCAGGAGATACCTAGAGGGGAACAAGCTTACATTGCTTTTGTAGTAAAAACAATAAGGAAACATAATTTAAGCAAACCATCTCTTTTGAGATTTTCACTAGAATGTAGCTTTTCTCTAGACTCATTTTCAATAAGGACTATCTGGCTTCCTAAAAAGAATCACACATAAATATGACTTATGCAATCTGTAATGATTTTGTTAGTTTTCTTTTTAAAAATGTATTTTATTGAAGTATAATTGATTTACAATGTTGTGTTAATTTTTGATGTACAGCAAAGTGGTTCAATTTCATATACATACAAACACATAAATATTCTTTCTCATATTCTTTCCACTATAGTTTATTACAGGTTATTGAATACAGTTCCCTGTACTATACAGTTCCCTATACTATACAGTTGCTGCTAAGTTGCTTCAGTCGTGTCTGACTCTGTGAGACCCCATAGACGGCAGCCCATGAGGCTCCCCCGTCCCTGGGATTCTCCAAGCAAGAACCCTGGAGTGGGTTGCCATTTCCTTCTCCAATGCATGAAAGTGAAAAGTGAAAGTGAAGTCGTTCAGTTGTGTCCGACTCTTAGCGACCCCATGGACTGCGGCCCACCAGCCTCCTCCGTCCATGGGAGGAGTCCAGGCAAGAGTGCTGGAGTGGGGTGCCATTGGACCCTGTTTATCCATTCTGTATATAAAAGTGTTGCAGTCCATACACAGGGTTGCAAAGAGTCACATACGGCTTAGTGACTGAACAATAGCAATGTAATAGTTAATCCCTATTAGTCCCTATTTGCATTGCTAATCCCAAACCCCCAATTCATCCCTCCCCTCATCTCCTTATCCCTGGGCAACCATAATTCTGTTCTCATTATCTGTGTCTCCATTTCTGTTTCACAGATAAGTTCATTTGTGATACCATATTGTAGATTCAACATGTAAGTGATGACATATGGTATTTTCCCGTCTGTTAGCTTTCTCATTGTCTGTCTTTTCTGCACTGAGGTATCAGCGCCATGAGAATGGAAAGTAGATTTGATTCGCTCTTGGATCACTGGCACTTAGGAAGCTGTCTGGCAAATGGTAGGTGCTCAAGAAAATTATATAGCTTTATCTTTATTTTGCAGATTTCCCAGGTGGCGCTAAAGGTAAAGAACCTGCCTGCTAATACAGGAGACCGTAAGAGATAAAAGATGTGGGTTCTATCCCTAGGTCAGGAAGATCCCCTGGAGGAGGGCATGGCAATCCACTCCAGTATTCTTGCTTACACAGTCCCATGGACAGAGTAGCCTAGTGGGCTACAGTCTATAGGGTCACAAAGAGTTAGACACAACTGAAGTGACAGCACGCATGCATCTTTATTTTGCAGAGGTGACGTGTCTTGCCTAGGATCTCCAACAGCTTTTAATGCCATAGTAATAATTTGTTAATAAGTATTTATTAAATACCTATTATACAACAGGCCCTTACCCTTACTATGCTCTTGGCACTTAAAAGCAAATAGGAATAACAAGATGGATGAGATTCCTGCTCTCAAGGAGGATTTTCTAACTTATTAATGGGAAGAGAATTGAAATCAACATAATTCCCTGTCCCTGTGTTAAGCAATGGTAGGAGTCAGCAAAACTGAGCTAGCTGCATGTTCACAGAACCTATACCTGCCTCTGGAAGCTAAAAAAATGAACTAATCAGCTTATTTATGAAAACTAACAGATCTAGCAATTCCACTTCTGGGTACTTACCTGAAGAAAATGAAATCACTATCTCAAAAAGATATCTGCACCCCCATTTTTATTGTAACATTATTTGCAGTAGTCAAGACATGGACACAAGCTATGTATCCATCAGTGAATGAATGAATAAAGGAAATATGTTTACTTATATATACATAGTATAACAATATTCCATTATATATATTATATATATTAACACTGCCACTGCTACTGCTGCTNACATTATTTGCAGTAGTCAAGACATGGACACAAGCTATGTATCCATCAGTGAATGAATGAATAAAGGAAATATGTTTACTTATATATACATAGTATAACAATATTCCATTATATATATTATATATATTAACACTGCCACTGCTACTGCTGCTAAGTCACTTCAGTCGTGTCCAACTCTGTGAGACCCCATAGACGGCAGCCCACCAGGCTCCCCTGTCCCTGGGATTCTCAGGAAGAACATTGGAGTGGGTTGCCATTTCCTTCAATGCATGAAATTGGAAGGTAAAAGTGAAGTCGCTCAGTCGTGTCCAACTCTTAGCGACCCCATGGACTGCAGCCTACCAGGCTCCTCTGTTCACGGAATTTTCCAAGCAAGAGTACTGGAGCGGTGTGCCATCACTTTCTCTGATATTAACACTAATGCAGTGTTAAAAATCAATTATACCTCATTATATAATATATATAATGGAATGTTGTTATATTATCATATATTATGATTATTATATTATTAGAATATATTACATAATGGAATATTATTCCACCATAATATATATATATAATCTATAATGGAATATTATTCCACCATAAAAAGAAAGAATCCTACAATTTGTGACAATATAGATGAAGCTGAGGGCATTATGCTAAGTGAGATAAGCCAGGAAAAGAAAGACGAATACTGTGTGATCTCACTTACATATAAAATCTAAAAACAAAACATTGAACTTAATAGAGGCAGAGAACAGATTGGTAGCCAAAAGTGGAAGGTGGAGGTGATCTGAATGGGTGAAGGTGCTCAAAAGGTACAAACTTCCAGGTATAAGATTATAATAATAAGTCATGGAGTCATAGAACACATCATGGTGACTATAGTTAACAAATCTGTATTATATATTTGAAAGTTGCTCAGAGTAGACCTTAAAAGTTCTCATTACAAGAAAAAAAATTTTTACACAATGTATGGTAATGGATGTTAACAAAACTTATCATAGTGATCAATTTGCAATATATGTATTTAACACTGTATTAGTTTTAAGTATATATAAACTTACATATGAAGTGAAGTGAAGTTGCTCAGTCATGTCTGACTCTTTGTGACCCCATGGACTGTAGCCTATCAGGCTCCTCTGTCCATGGGATTTTCCAGGCAAGAGTGCTGGAGTGGATTGCCATTTCCTTCTCCAGGGGATCTTCCCGAACCAGGACTCAAATCTGGGTCTCCCACATTGCAGGCAGACACTTTACTGTCTGAGCCACCAGGGAAACTTACATATACTTATATATAAACTTTAAACTTAAAAATAATACAGTGTTAAATGGCAATGATGTATCGATTTTTTCAAAAAGATTAAAACAAGAGCTTGTTCATCAGTAACACTTAAGAACCCTAGCCTTGCTATGCCTGCCAAGTAATTATGTCACAAACTCTGTGCAATCTCAATTAGTATTCTCCCTTGCAAGATGTGCCTTAAAACCACTCACCAAGGACCTAAAACCCTACAAACACCTTGCTCTAAGTTCCCTTTTGCAGACACTCCTGAGACCGTAGAGGCTGTACTCTCTCTGATCTCAGTGCTTCTAACGAATTTAGCTTTGCTGGATCAACAGGTTTTTCTGGTAGTCTCCTTCAATTCTTACTGTTGACAGGGAGCTAGACAATATTTAAATAGGCAAATAAATGAACAAGATCATATCAGAAATGACTCGGGTTTCTGGTGAAGAAGGGTGAGGTGGTAGAGTGACAGGACTTTGTTGGGGAATAGGGCATAAATGTAGATCTGGTGGTCAGAATTGGGCTTTCTGAGGAGTTGGCTTGTGAGTCAAGATGTGAGTGACAAGAAGGCGACAACTGGGGATAATCTGGAACATGAGCACTTCTGGCAGAGGGAAGAGCTTATTCAGAGGCCCTGAGATAGGCTAAAGCAGACAAACTCAAAACAAGGACCAAGGGTAATGGGACCCCAGGAATCAAGGTCTCTTTGGAATATCTGGGCATGTACCCTCNTTTTTTTTTTTTTGCCACCTTTGAAGTCCTTCAACCTCAGAGAACACAGTGGGAGACAGCGTGGAGGAGTGATTCTCATCAAGAGACTGGAAGTCAGACCTCTAGTCTCGCGTCCTCTGGTCCTCACCTTGGGCGCCGTATTTCACTTCTCTGAGCCTTCCTTTTGTCATCACTAAACTCCTTCAAGCTTGTGTGCTGAAGCTACTCAGAGTAATACCCACTTCATAGGGCTATCTGTGGCTGAAAGGTGATGTGTAGAAAGGCCTGAGTGCCATGCCCAACATGTATAAATATATAATACATATAACTGCTCCATAAATAGCAGCCTTTATTATTTTTAATTTATTTTATTGAAGTATAGTTGAATTACAATGTTGTGTTAATTTCTACTGTACAGCAAAGTGGTTCAGTTATACATATATATATTTATATGTATAAATATATGTATATACATATATAATTATATTCTATATATATACACACATTCTTTTTCATACTCTTTTCTACTGTGGTATCACAGGATATTGAAGTTTTCTGTGCTATACAGTAGGACCTTGTTTATCCATTCCATATAAAATAGCTTGCCTCTGCTAATTCCAAATTCTGAGTCCAAACTCCCAGTCCATCCCTCTGCCCCACCACCCCTAACCCCTGCTGGTGGCAACCACAAGTCTGTCTTCTGTGTCTGTTCCTATTTTGTGGGTAAGATCGTTTGTATCATATTTTAAATTCCACATATAAGTGATATATCACACGGTAATATTTCGTTTTCTTTCTAACTTACCTCACTTAGTGTGGTAATCTCTAGCTGCGTCCATGTGGCTGCAAATGGCATCATTTCATTCTTTTTTTGGCTGAGTAGTATTCCATATCTCTGATACCATGTCTTTATCCAGTCTTCTGCTGATGGACGTTCAGGGTGTTTCCATGCCTCAGCTATTAGAAATAGTGGTACAGTGAACACTGGGTGCATGCTTCTTTTTGGATTAGAGTTTTATCCAGATGCATGCCCACGAATGGGATTGCTTTGGTCACATGGTAACTCTGTTTTTAGTTTTTTA
>SJYV01017911.1:131958-154971 GCA_006410875.1 Neotragus pygmaeus
GGATGATCCAGCGGATGTTGGCAATTTGATCTCCAGTTTCTCTGCTTTTTCTAAAACCAGCTTGAACATCTGGAAGTTCGCAGTTCACATATTGCTGAAGCCTGGCTTGGAGAAATTTTGAGCATTATTCTACTAGCATGTGCTGCTGCTGCTGCTGCTGCTGCTAAGTCACTTCAGTCGTGTCCAACTCTGTGTGACCCTATAGACAGAAGCCCACCAGGCTCCCCCGTCCCTGGGATTCTCCAGGCAAGAACACTGGAGTGGGTTGCCATTTCCTTCTCCAATGCATGAAAGTGAAAAGGGAAAGTGAAGTCGTGTGAGATGGGTGCAATTGTGTAGTAGTTTGAGCATTCTTTGGCATTGCCTTTCTTTGGGACTGGAATGAAAACTGACCTTTTCCAGTCCTGTGGCCACTGTTGAGTTTTCCAAATTTGCTGGCGTATTAATGAGTTTAGCTTTCAATAATGGAAGAAGAATGGTTTCACTTAAATATGTATTAAAAAATTTTTCACAATGAATGTATGATTTTTTAAAAACAGAGGTAAAATTCACACAACATAAAACTTAATTGCTTTAAAGATTTTTTAAAGTGTGCAGTTCACTGGTTTTTCCCATACATTCAAAAACTTGTGTAACTATCACCTTTGTCTAACTACAGAACATTTTCCTCACTCCAAAAAGAAATCCTATACCTGATAAGTAGTTACTCCCATACGCCTCTCCTTTCAGTAACTATGAATCTATTTTCTTTTTCTATGGACTTGCCTATGCTGGACATATCAGACGTATGAATCATAGTGTGTGGCCTTTGTGTCTGATTTATTTCATCCACCATAATGTTTTCAAGTTTCAGCCACTGTTGTAGCTTGTGTCCGTATCTCATTCTTTGTTCCAGTTAGGTAATATTCCATTTTATGTATAGCATACCACCGTGTGCTTATCCACTTGTCTGCTGATGGACATTTGGGTGTTTCCATTTTCTGGCTATTAAGAATAATACTCCTGTGAACACAATGTTCAAGATTTGTTTTGTTTGAACACCTGATTCCACTTCTCTTATAAATTCCTAGGTATGGAATTACTGGGTCATATGATCATTCTGTGATTATGGTTTCAATGTGTCTGCCCTCTGATGCCCTCTTGCAACACTTACCATCTTACTTGGGTTTCTCTTACCTTGGATGAGGGGTATCTCCTCACCGCCACTCCTCCTGACCTTGAACGTGGAATAGCTCCTCTAGGCCCTCCTGCGCCCGCCCAGCCACCACTCCTGAGCAAATTTGGAAAACTCAGCAGTCTGGCATGCTGTGATTCATGGGGTCGCAAAGAGTTGGACACGACTGAGTGTCTGAACTGAACAGAATGTCACTACTCTCATTCCTTAATTCAGTAATTTGCATGTTTTGTCTTACTACTGTATAAAATTTGTCATCTAGATAAATTTGTTGATCTTTTCAGAGAACAAATCTTCAATTTTATTGATTATTGCTTTTATGTTCTCTATTTTATTTATCTCTGCTGTAAACTTTTTAAATTTAATTTTTATTTTATATTAGAGTATAGTTGATTTACAATTTTGTGTTAGTTTCAGGTGCACCATAATCTTTATTATTTAAATTTTTCCATCTGATCTGGGTTTATTTTTCTCTTATTTCACTAGCTCCTTAAGCTGGAAGGTTGGCCATCAATTTGAGATCTTTCCTCTCTTTAAATGTAGTCATTTGCAACTATAAATTTCCCTCTAGCACTGCTTTCACCACATTGCATAATTTTTGATATGTTTTGTTTTCATTTTCATTCTTCTCAAAATATTTTCTAATTTCTTTTGTGATTTCTCTCCTTATCCATTAATGGTTTTAGAATCTGTTGTTAATTTCCACATATTTGTGAATGTACCAGATTTCCTTCTGTTATTGATTTCTAATTTCATTCTGTAGTGGTTGGAGAAAATACTTAGTATAATGCCAATATTATTTATTTAATTAGTGAAGTTTGTTTTGTGGTCTAATACGTGATTTCTTTGTCCCTCTTGAGAATGTTCCATGCGTGTTTGAAAGAATGTGTATTCTGCTGTTGAGTGGATGTTTTGTCTGCGTCTGTCAGGTGTAGTTGATTTATAATGTTTTTCAAGTCATCTGTTTTCTTGTTCATCAACCGCCTGTATTTCTATTCATTGCTGAAAGTGGGGATTTGAAGTATAAAGTATTATTGTTAAACTGTCTATTTCTTTACTCAATTTTGCAAGGTTTTGATTCATATATTTTGGGGGCTCTATTGTTAGATGTGTATATGTTTACAATTGCTATATCTATATGATGGATTGAATTTATCATTATATAATGACCTTTTTGGCCTATTGTAACAATTCTTCTTTTAATATCTATTATGTCTGGTATTCGTTTAACCACTTTAGATCTTAGTTATGCTTGCATGGAATATCTTTCTTTTTTCACCCTTTTACTTTCAACATATTAGTGTCTGCATGTAAAGTGAGCGGCTTGAAGGAGGTATATAGCTGAAAATCTTTTTAATGAAAAAGAAAATCCATTCTGCCAATCTATGCATTTTGATTGGAGAGTTTAATCCATTTACATTTAGAATAACTACTGATTAGGAGAAACTTAAATCTGTAATTAACTATTTGTTTTTTAAATACTACATATTTTTTGTCCCTCAATTACTCCATTACTGTTTTCTTTTGTATGAGATATTTTGTAGTGCAACAGTTTGATTTCTTTCTCACTTATGTTACTATAGAATATTTTTAGCATTATTTTGTGGTTTCTCTGAAGATTAATTAACATTTTAATTTATGACAATTTAGTTTGAATTAATATCAAAAGCAAAGAGATCCAACCTGTCCATCCTAAAGGAAATCAGTCCTGAATATTCATTGGAAGGGCTGATGTTGAAGCTGAAACTCCAATACTTTGGCCACCTGATGCAAAGAACTGACTTATTTGAAAAGACCCTGATGCTGGGAAAGATTGAAGTGGGAGGAGAAGGGATAACAGAAGATGAGATGGTTGGACAGCATCACTGACTCAATGGACATGAGTTTGAGTAAGCTCTGGGAGTTGGTGATGGACAGGGAAGCCTGGCGTGCNTTTAACGGCCAAACAATCACAGTGCTGCAATAAATTCTGGAAGTATAAAGGTTAGTTTCCTTTTGGGCTAGGTCATGATTTGAGTGATTTTTCACTGGTTAAGTTCCATTATTATCTGAGTGACACTTCTTGTAATAATAAACTTGTTTTGATCCCCATCTTGTCATATTTATCTTTCTTGACCAACTGCCATTCACACTCTGACCCTGAGATAGTAGCTAGTCTGCCCTGACCTTTGCAGCTATTAAACCCAAGGGGGCTAATAAGCTATCAACCCACACCAACCTTAATTAGCTATTTCCAACAGCTGAAAGAAAGGGGCAGTTCTAAGTGATCTTTCCATCATAAAAATTGAAAGTCAACCTATGCTGGAAAGGAAAAACCAAAAGGAAAGCACCTTAGAAAATCCAAGAAGCTTCTCAGCCAGACTGAAATCCTGTTTTAGCACTTCCAAAGCCTTCCAGCGTGACTCTGAACACTTACCCTGGGGATGGTGATATTGGCTTAAAGATTCAAACACATATTCAGTGTGATGCATCCAAAAGGTGCTAGGAGCTGAAGAATCATGAGACCATATAAATGAGCTGGGCTAGCAAATAAGATGTGTGACATATTGCAATAGAAAACATTTGGGTCACCTAGATATCTTCCTGAATCTTCCATTTAATACTGTCTGGCAATATGCTTTGAAATCATGTCATAATTATATCTTTTTAATCAGTAATGAAAATCCCATAAAATAGTGTTTGTTTATTTTAACTTTAATGTGCATTATAAGTCTACCTGGAAAGGTCATTTAAAGTCTCAGACGGTCTGGGATGGAACCTGAAAATCCATATTTTTTTATTTTATTTATTTATTCTGGCCGCACGGGGTCTTCGTTGTAGTGAGTAGGCTTTCTCTAGTTGCAGTGCATGTGTTGGGTGCGGGGGAGGGGGACTTCTTTCTAGCTGTGGTGCTCAGGCTTAGTTGCCCTGTGACATACAGGATCTTAGTTCTCCAATCAGGGACTGAACCTGCATCCTCTGCATTGGAAGGCAGATTCTTAACCACTGGACCACCTGGGAAGTCCTGAGAATCTGTATTTTAAACTGATATGGATGAGGTTTATGTCCAAATACTGATTTTAAAAGTTCCAATGAATAAACACCAAAACAAAACTGTGGTAAAACCCAAACCTTCACCATGATTTAATATCTTTGCCAGTGGGGAAGGGATATGTAAACAGAGCATCAGAGATGTCAGGATGAGTCAGATTATTCCAGTCCATGGGCCCTATGGCTGCTGGAGTTTTTAATACGTTTTTCAACTGGCCCTTTTACAGCCAAACTGCTCTCAAAATAAAAATTACCCCCAGGACAAAAAAATGCAGGCTTTCTCATTGAGCACCTAATTTGTCTATGACTGTTCTAGACAGGCAAGTCAGAAGTAGAGGAGACATGATCCCTGTCCTCAAGGAAACAAGAAATTATATTAAATCCCAACAAAACCAGAAAAGAGCAATGAAATTTTAAATTAGCCCTTGACTTTAAGAATAAAGAGATCCAAGAAGCTATAGTGTCTGGAGAAGGCTTCATGGGAAGTGGGAGTTACTGGAACTCGTCTTGGAAAGAAACTTGGATTGGATTGGGGGAAAAAAGAAAGAAGAAATTATTCAATATTTGGAAGGAACTCGCATGTCAGAAACTTAAGCCAAATACATGCCTCAGGTGCCACTAGCTGATGGGATTTTTCCATGGTCCTGTATCTTAATAAGCTTTATTTATTTATTTTTAAAAACCAGCCCTGGTGGCTCAGTGATAAAGAATCCACCTGCCAATACAGAGGACACGAGTTTGATCCCCGGTCCTGGAAGATCACACCAGCCATGGAGCAACAAAGCCCATGTGCCGCAACTACTGAGCCTGCCTGCTACAGCTGCTGAAGCCCACAGGCCCTGGGACCCGCGCTCCGCAGCAAGAGAAGCCACTGTAACGAGATGTCCTTTTTCACCAGAACTAGAAAAGCCTGCACAGCAGCGAAGACCCAGCACAACCAACAATAAATAGATAAGATAATTTTAAAAACCAACCCAGAGTTATTACACTATTGCTGACCATATTCTCTTTTTTAAAACACGAATTCATTTGGCTGCGTTGGATCTGAGTTGCAGTTCATGAGCTCTTTGTTGCAGGGCAAGGGCTTCTCTCTAGACATGACGCCTGGGCTCAGCAGTTGCAGCCAGTGGGCTTAGTTGCTCCGTGAGATGTGGGAGCCGACCAGGGATAGACCCCTCATGCCCTGCATTGGAAGGAAGGCAGATTCTTAACCACAGGTCCAACAGGGGAGTCCCTCACACAGCTTTAGAAGAGAACTCATAGAACATGAGAGTTGAACCCGAATTAGAGCCTTGAGAGTGATTTGGGAGGAGGAAAAAAGCAAGTAAATGATTGGGATGAACACTGAACTGGGCTAGCCCTGGGCCCCTCACATGGATCTGCTACTGTCTGCCACACTACCTGGGTCTTACATCTGATCTCTCTGGCCTGGCCTCCTTCTCCCTGTTCCTCCAAGATGGGGCCAACACTCCTTACCTCGTCAGGGTCTCCTTGAGGGGCACCTGCAAAAGGCCGAGAAGTCATTCATAAAAATGAAGTTTGAGAATTTACAAAAAAACAAAAGAAAAGAGAGTGACCAGTACCCAAGGAGAAAAGAGCTCCCTGGAGCAGCCTGTTGCTGGGGTCAGGAGAGAAAGTCAAGTGCCTGCTGCCTGGGATCAGCAACCCGAGAGGAAGGAGGCTCTTCTAAGAACAGGCGCACAAGCCCCAGATGTGAGCAAGAGTACAAAAGCAACACTTTCTAAACATCTTTAAGAGGCCTCGTGACAACCTCACAGTCAAAGGAAGAAAAGACAGGATGTGTTTGATAGCCAATGGTTGCAGGCGACTTCAGGATTTGCTGCCAGCCTCCAGCCACCCATGGAGAGATCTTTTCTCCTTCCCTTATGCACATATAATTTCCATTAATGCCAAATCAGACCTAGTCCCACCCCTGCTCCTCCTACATGGGAAAGCACTTCCAAATGTATTTAAATAACTAGGACAAAACAGATCAGACAAATGACTTTAAAAGAGAAAAGCTTTGTCTCTCAATGTAAATCTCAAAGAGGATGTTTCAGGCCAGCAGCTTTCGGATTTTTCTTTTTATCATAAAGCCATAACATTTTAAATTCTATTTTTCAGAAACAAATCCAAGAAGTTACAGGCAGCACCATGGTGACATCTGCCATCCTTTTAGATGTTGTTTACTTCCTTTGAATTGCTATGTTTGCAGCTGGGTATTTTAACCAGGTAAGTGGCGGTGCTTGGGTTAATAACACCTATGGGCAGAGAAGGACTCAGCATGTGTAGGCACTAAATACCCCAACTATCCTTGTAAATCTTAGCGACAGTGAGCCCATCGGCAACAACTTGACAGCCTCTTGCAATGAGTGGATCCCGCCTGCCTATACATCTCTGAATGGAGTCAAAGATTCGGTACTTCTATCAGATCTGACCACAGATTGTCTAGCAAATGTACTCAGGCTCAGACCATGTGGAGTTAGGGCCTTTACTCAACATTCTCACGCTGCCTGCTAACCTCAGAGCCAATAGGAGAAGCCTCAACCGAAGTCTGGGACTGGTTTGATCACTGATTTGCTCACCAAGCATTTGTGGGTTTGTGCTATGTGTCTTGCCTTATGCTGGGTACAGGAGACACTGTGGTGGGCAGGCAGTATTAAAGACTGTGTTTATCCTGAAAGTTCAAGTCACTCAGTTGTGTCCAACTCTTTGCAACCCCGTGGACTGCGGTCCACGAGACGTCTCTGTCCATGAAATTCTCCAGGCAAGAATACTGGAATGGGTAGCCACTCTCTTCTCCACGGGATCTTCTCAACCCAGGATTTGAACCAAGGTCTCCTTCACCACCTGAGCCACCAGGGAAGCCCGTGTTTATCCTGAGTGCAACGGGAAATCTTTGAAGGATTTCAGGCTGGGGAGCACATTTCTTAGGTCTGCATTTCAGAATTGCATCTGACTGCAATGTGAGCAATGGATGGTGAGAAAGGGCTGTCATCTCCCTCTTTACTTGAAGAACACATGGGCCATCCTGGAAGCCTTTTGAAGGGAGGTGGAGAGGCGGAAATGCCTCCTTCACACTGGTGAGGCCTACATTCCCAATGGGCTCAGGTAGTTTTCAGACACCAAAATACCATCCCGTTCTCCTCAATGTCCCCACATTACATGTGGCACCTATATCCAGTAAAGCAACGGAAGACAAGCAACCTAATAATTGAAGAGCGGTTGCTCAAATCGGTTCTGTTATAGACTAAATTTTATCCTCCCAAAATTGATATGTTGAAGCCCTAACCTCAATGGGACTATTTGAAGATTGTGAAACTGTGTCCCCCTTAATAAACCCCAAAACTTTATTCCCTTTCTTATCCCCTCTGACCTCAATCTTAACACTAATCAACCAGAGTCAGACTGTAACAAGGAAGAGTCAATTTTGACACTTCCACGCTAGATGTTTCTTTAATTTTAACCCTTGTTTTTTTGCCACTTTTGTTATTACAATCATATATAATGGCCTGCCTCAGAGAATCCTACCTCTCTGCCTGACCGTTGAGCTAAAGTGCTTTTGTTCAGAACCCTGTCCACCTGTAGATGGCAGAAAGGAAGAACTTAACACATTCACATCCCCCTGCCTGAGGCTTGCCATTCGAGGAGATATTGCAAGATGAAATGGCCTTTTTTCCTTGTTTCCTCACCTCCCCCCACATCTCTGATCCATATAAGAACCTGGCATCCAGACCCCAACAAGATGATTATTTTGAGATATTAGTCTGCCATCTTCTCGGGCTTTTGTATTCCTTGCCACAACACCTCATCTCTCTAATTCACTGGCCTCTTGTGCAGCGAGCAGAGCAAGTTTGGACTTGGTAACAAGATGACTAAAATTGTGGTTGTAGATGTCATCATTAAGATACAAACTCAGATGATTTCTTCATGGCACAATGAGCTAGCAGGCCTTCCAAGCCGTGGACAAGACCTGGCCAGAAAATCATAAACTGGAGACATCCTGACTCCCAAAACTATGATTAAGACATGTCACAAACACAAAAAACAAACCAATGGCCTCCAAAGGGGAAAAGGGTGGGGAGGAATAAAATAGGAGTTTGGGATTAGCAAATAAAAACCCCTATACATATGGTAGCTCAGCTGGTAAAGAATCTCCCTGCAATGCAAGAAACCGTGGTTCAATTCCTGGGTCGGGAAGATCTGCTTGAGAAGGAATAGGCTACCCACACCAGGATTCTTGGGCTTCCCTGGTGGCTCAGTTGGTAAAGAATCCCCCTGTAATACAGGAGACCTGGGTTCAATCCCTGGGTTTTGAAGGTCCCCTGGAGAAGGGAAGGGCTACCACTCCAGTATTCTGGCCTGGAGAATTCCATGGACTGTATAGCCCATGGGGTCACAAAGGGTCGGACATGACTGAGCGACTTTCACTTTCACATACATAAAAGAGTTAAACAATAAGATCCTACTGTACAGCTCATGGAATTATGTTCAAAATCTTATAATGTAATGAAAAGATATGAAATATACATATGTATCAAACTGAATCTGTTTGCGTACACCAGAAACTAACATAACTTGTAAATCAACTACGCGTCACTAAAAATAAATGAATGTCACAAGACAATGACTAATGTCAGCTTCTTTCTTCTCCCCCTTTAAAAATTCCTGGAACTCAAAGACCTAGTCGGTGTGTGTCTGAGGCTCATCTCCCGCTCCCTTGTGTGGTGTCCTACAGTAAACTCTCATGTGTGCTGCTGTGTCCAACTCTTTGCGACCCTATGGACTGTAGCCCACCAGGCTTCTCTGTCCATGGGACTGTCCGGGTGAGATAGTGGAATGGGTTGCCATGCCCTCTTCCAAGGGCCTTCCTGACCCAGGGATCAAACCCGAATCTCCTGCAGCTCCTGCACGGCATGCAGATTCTTTACCGCTGAGCCACCAGGGAAGCCCGCAGTAAACTCTTACTTTGCTGTAAACACCCACTGCCAAAGTTCAGCTTTCTGTGAGGCAGGCACCTGAGGCCTTGCTTGGTTACAACTGGGTCCATCAGAAAGTTCTAAAAATTAACTGAGGCCCTGAGGACGGAGCCTCATCTAATAGGGCCAGTGTCCTTATAAGAGGAAGAGAGACCAGAGCTCTCAGTCTTCACATGAGCATAGAGAAAGGGCCATGTGAGGACAGAGCAAGAAGGCAGTGTCTGCAAGCTCCCCAGACACCTGCCCCGACAGCATCTTCGTCTTGGACTTGCAACCTCCAGAACTTGACAAGATGTATTTCTACAGCTTAAGCCATGCAGTCAGGGCCATCCTGATATGACAGCTTGAGAAGACTAACACAGTTTTAAGCTGAGAAAATTACAAAAGCTTTCTATTTTCATGTTCTGTGATTATAAATACTTTCTCCCAAGTTTCCCTTACAATGAAAGGGAGTGGAAAGGCTGGAGAACAGCTTGTTTTTCAAGAGCAAGCAGGACGTTTAAACTCATGAGGAACGAAGGCAGGAAGGATTTCCAGAGATTACACTGCTCGATGCAGTGGCTTCGATCATTCAAATCTCTTTAATGAGATTATCCATGACTCCACAGAAGCTAAATCCTCTAACAGGAGGGCTTCAGGTATTTGTCACAACCAGCCATCGACACAGAATTAAGCAGATATTCCTGAAACACATTCTCGTTTCTTCTTTTTTTGTTTCAAAGCAAGGCCTAGCAGGAGAATATCTTCCACTCTCCACTTAGTTTCTGAAATAGTTTCTGAAAATCCTTAAATGTAATCAGCAGTGAGCGATCAGGAGCTGGTTATGAGGGATTCTACCTTTCAGCTGAAGAAGTCCTAGTTGTGAGAAAGAGTCAGTGTCACAGGATCAGGAAGGCCGTGGAAGTAATGTTAGTGAGTAAGCAGACTGCTGTGTCAGCAGAAGAGGCCAGACTCTGCTGCAGTAACAAACCCTCAGCGACGTAACCCAACCAAGGTTTATTGTATTTCTCACTCACACAAAGTCCTGTGAGGGTGCCTGTCAGCTCCCCTCCAAGGCATGACTAGGGGTTCCAGGTGGATAGTGAGTAAGTGCTCAGCCACTCAGCTCTGTGGACTCTGTGACCCCATGGACCGTAGCCCATGAGGCTCCTCTGTCCATGGGATTTCCCAGGCAAGAATACTATAAGTGGGTTGCCATTTCCTCCTCCAGGGACTCTTCCCAACTCAGAGATCAAACCCACGTCTCCTGTGTTACAGGCAGATTCTTTACCACTGAGTCACCCAAGAAGCCCTCCAGGTGGATAGAATCCTTACCGTTTTGTAGCATCATCTGGAACGTGAGGCCTCCACACTCACTACAGTAGAGGAAGGGAAGCTAGATGATCATAAAGGAGTTTTTCCCTGCCTCAACCAGGAAGCGACATGGCACATTTCATTGACCTCAGCTAGTTGTGAGGCCCACTCCAAACTTCAAGGGGTTGGGAAGTATAATTTCCTATGTACCCAGAGGAGGCGCATGAGAATGGACTTGATGAACACATAGCTTTTTCTCAGCCACAGTTGCCAACGTGTAAAAACTACCAGGAGGAAAAAAGCACGCCTGATTATCAGACACCAAATTGAGTTTTGAGTGGAACAGTTCTTAGATGTGTGGTTATAGACCCGGAACTCAGATGCCACTCACCCTCCTCGCCTCTGGGAACTTGACAGATGAGTTGCCTACACAAACACCACTAGACACATGGAGATAGAATACTCAGCTGTAGATGACTGGTAAGCTGTAATACCCCAGCACAAAACGTGGTCATGGCAGGCTAGAGGACGTATCTCAGGCTGGAAGATGAAATGGACTTCTTTTTTTAATTGATTTTTGGCTGTGCTGGATCTTCGTTGCTGCGCGAGGGCTTCCTCTGATTGTGGCAGGTGGGGGCCTACTCTCTAGTTGCGGTGCTTGGGATTCTCATTGCGGTGGCTTCTCCCGTTGGGCAGCACAGGCTCTAGGGCCCATGAGCTTAGTTGCTCCACGGCATGTGGAATCTTTCCAGACCAAGGAGCAGACCCAGGAGCCCTGTGTTGGCAGTTGGATTCTTAACCATTGGACCACTGCAGAAGTCCTGGACTTCCTTTTTTCTGATCCTTCCTCCCTGACCTGAAACCTTGTGAGAGAGAGAGAGAATGGCCCAACTCAACCAACTGCATGGACTATGGCAGCAGGCCTGGCTTACCCAGCCAGGCACAAGAAAAAGTATATTCATTATATATTGTTTAATTCTCAAAACAAAGTAACTACCCCCATTTTACAGATGAGGAAACAGAGTTAAAGCAGTAAATTGTCTGAGTCCACACAGCAGGTCAGGGTGAACCCCCATCTGTCTGACTGCAGAGTTCACACTCCTAGCCATTCCATAAATTGGGGAAAAAAAAATGGATGGAAGGAAAGATTTCCTGCTTGAGACGTTCTTATATGGTAGGAATCTAAGTACAAGGTAGAAATCAGTTCTCTCAGTTCTGTAAGTCAGAGGAGATGCCCACAGATTTGTGATGGAGAGCCCCTGCTAAGTGATGAGTACTGATACAGCTTCTGGGCTCAGTTCAGCATAAACCTAATCCAACATCCAGACCACTCCAAAATCAGCCTGAGGCACAACAACCCACAGAAGGGTGCCTTCTCATTCCTCAATCTAGCCATCAAGGAAAAATATTTCTAAAGTCCCAAATCTTTCTAGTCAACTGTACTATTATCTGATAGAAACTGGAAGGAAAAATATTGTTGGGAAAAATAAACAAAAACATATTTGGGTTGGCCAAAGTGTGTTCAGGTTTTTCCGTAGCAGCCTGTGAAAAACCTAAACGTACTTTTTGGCCATCCCAATTCCTTGTGCTATTTCCCTGGGTGAATGGGCTACTTCTGGGTTCAAAAGAGCCCCGCGGTTTTATCTCCCTTCACATCTGTGATTAGACTATTTCCTGTCCTTTGATCCACTTGGCCAATAGCTCCTGGAATTCACTGGCTGGGAGGCTGAGATGCCAGAGGTTGAAGTCGCCATAGCCCGCATCTCTGCTGCAGAGATGGGCACGCGCTCATGGACGGTGGGTCCATCATCCCTCCAGTGGGCAGGGAGGGAGGGCTCAGAGCTGCATTTCAGGAGAGTAATTCAACCCAGAAGGGGAGTAACTGTTCCCAGCTGAGGAAGCTGGCTGTCCTGCTGGGTCACTTCCTCTGCAGAAGCAGGGTGGGACTGCATCACCCAGGACCACAGGCCCGGCTGACCCCATCACAGACAGAGGGGTGAGGCTCTCCCACGGCTGACCCCATCACAGACAGAGGGGTGAGGCTCTCCCAGTGGCATTCAGCCTGTTTTCCCACTCTAGGGGCTTCTTCATGGTGAAACGCACACCTGTTTCTACACCACTATGAAGAAGTGGAGGGCTCATTTTCTCAACTTCCTCACCTGGTCCCAGGCTCCCTCTGGGCCTCAGCTGTGTGCGAGGATCCTCGGTTCACAGGAGAAGAACCCCAGCCACCTCCTGGATTCGTGCACACAGCCTGGCCTCTGACCCGCCTTTCAAATGGTTTCCTGGCAAAATCCAATTAGCCCAACACACATCGCTCGTCTGGCTAGAAACGTCCATTCAGATAAACTTCAGCCTAGAAAAAAAGCTGCTTCTTTTTAAACAAGGTAATAGGGATGAATTGTTTTGGTTTCCTGAGCAATTATCTTTTAAAGAGCGAAACCCTCATCAGTATGCTAAAATACAATGGGCTTCACCAGTGTGGGCCTGGTAGTGACTCATCCCGTCCAGTCAGACAGGAGATCAGCAGATGAAGCTCACAATTTGACTTCAGAGAAACTGAGTTCTGAACTGCAGAAAAATTCAATGGTGATTTCATCACAACGCGAAACATAATTAGAGAACTTTCATTACCTACTTGCATGCCTAAAGCCGAGGAGAATGCCAAGTTATTAATTCTTTTCCCGTTTGGATGTAGCTTTTGGCAGGGTTTATACCATTACAGGACCTTTCATTTTGGAACTCAAATGGTTGCTTGGTTTCTTCATTAATTATGGGACAGTTGCTATTTATCATGATAGGGAGCCAGTATCAAGACCTTCATTTTTCAAATAAAAACCCTAAAACACAATCAGATTCAGAGGCATAGCCAAAGTCACAAAGACCTGCTCTCTGGAAACACTGATCTTCAAGTTTCTCAAATTCCTTTTCACTTGGAATGTTCTTTACACCCTCCCTTCCCACTTCACATCCCCAGCAATTTTTACCTGGTTAATTCCTAGCCATTCTTCAGATCTCAGTTTCAACATCTCTTTCCTTATTATATGCTTTCATAAAACTATGCACCTATTTTTCATAGCACTTACTATAATTTGAAACCATATATTCATTTTCTAAAAAACCATACGTGTATTTTTGTGTTTATTTGCCTAGCATCTGTCTCTCCCACTGAATGGAAGCTTGTGGAAGGCTAGGACTGGCCCATGCTTGCCCAACACTGCATCCCAAGTGCCCAGCGAGGTACGCAACGTAATCTGCTCCCGGAGAATGTGTTGAATGGATGGAGAGAGGGAGGTAGACAGATGGATTTGCTTTCTGGGTATCATACAATTTTGTGCGGCAGAATGGCATATTTAAAAGCTATTGTGGTACTAACCAAAAGTTGTGCACTGTTTTCTAACCTTGATGTAAAAATGAAAATGACAATTTAAAAATAAAACCCAAGGTCGCCTCCCTCAAACAACACTTACTGATTGCTTGCCACTTCATCACTGCTGCCATGAGAGAGCCCTTTGTTAAAGAGAAAAGATCATTCTTCCTCCAAGCATGAACACATGGCGTTTATACACGTGGAATAACACTGCAATATCAAGTTGTAGAAAATAACTGGCTGAGTTTTCCATACCTCAACGATATCTACAACCCTAACGCTTAGTTTAGAGCAGCTGAGATGCACCAAGATGTGACAGAATCCCCCACGTGATTTCTCAAACAAGTGAGCATCTTGAAGATTGCATTGTATCTCAAGAATACTAAGTGCATCGTCCTGACTTGCAGTTTTTAATTACTTCAATATCCAAAGATCTCTAATGACAATACCAGTCAGCCAGGTAAAGAAGGTCTCTGCAGGAAACCTTGATGAAGAATCAACAACAGAGGCAGCAACGTGAATGTGTGTATGAAGCTTTTGCCTGCCCCACCTCACCCCCCCTATTTTTTTTGACTGTGCCCCTTGTTTGATGGGATCTTAGTTCCCCGACCAGGGATTCAAACTCAGGCCCTCAGCAGTGAAAGCACCAAGTCTTAACCACTGGACCGCTAGGGGATTCCCTGCCTTCCTCTTTTGATGCAGATTTCCCTATGCCAACTACAGAGAAGGCTTAGTCCCTGACAATGCTGCAAAGCAGGTGAGATTGGCTTCAGCTCCTATTCCACCTCTTTCCAGCAACCCTCCGCCCTCACATTTTCCTGTTCTCTGTTCTGTGACTCTGTTCTGCTTTCAGCTCAATGCTCAGCCCCCAACCCAAGGCTCAGAACTCCCTGACCAGCCCATTCACCCTTTCACCTAACCTGCATCCCAGCCACTAACTTGGGCTCGCTCTCTCCATCACTCTCTGGGTGCCAGGTCTCGTCATTTTGTATTATACCACTTAGCTGGATCCTAGGAAACTAAGCTTTGACCAAATGTTGGTAATTGACAACAGGCTTATGGGTTATGTGACTATATTGTAATTAGGAGCAATATCACCCCCCCAAAGAGTGGGATGATCAGGCATCACTTGCTGATAGAGGGATATCAGACATCAGTTCTGAGATAGTCAGGTACCCCCAAATTGGAATACACCGATACCTAATTTCTCTATACATGAGACAACTTCATCCACCCCAGATTCTTTCTGGTGTAGCAAAGTACCCAATAAGCCGGAATTATATCATTGTTTTACTTCTGAGATTTCCAAGACTTTTTGTATTAGTAACTGTCAAATGTGTTGAAAAGACCTATCCTCCCCAAAACAAAATAACTGCCTGTGTCCTCAGCAACTCCTTCCATTACCCTTGATCCTGGTATTTATCAGCTCAAACTATTAACAGAATGTTATTTAACTATGTAACAGAAATAGCAAGGGCTTTTCTTTTTTATTACGTTAACATACCTTTGAGCTGAAAGGCTACAGTACAACAAAACAGATTTGGTCAATAAGTCACTTGCAATGAGAATTTGTAGTCAGCATAATGCCCTATGGAAAAAAACAGAAGATCCTCCCGCTATTTTGCCAGAGCAGTTCTTTATCTGCTTCTGACATCTTTGAAGTCCATTTCAGACAACAGAGAACAGCGACCATGCAAGGTCAGATGAAGAGTTCCTCTCTGAGCCTGCCAGCAGTAACAGGGCAGGCTGTCCTGTCTCAGTGAGAGAGGGATCCGGAAAGCCCTCACTCCACCCCCCTTCCTTGTCTGCCCCCAGTCCTCAATTCCATCGGCAGCAACCACTTAGCCCAGTGACCTGCCACCAAGCTGGGGTCTCTCCCGTCAATCGTGACCAGTGTAACCTATCGAAACACAAAATGTGGGCAGGCACAGTAGAAGGTCTGCTTGTTGGTTGAGCTAATAAATGTGAACAGATAAAATCTTGCACCAAACTCTCAAAGCTTTCTGGGGAGCAATTTAGTTTCTTTTTTCATATCTGTTGAGCTAGTAGGAGAAAGAGCATTTTGAACTAGATATTCCTAACAACTGTGTCATGTAACAAACAAAAGAGTATACAAAGCAAACTCTCCTCCAGTAAAGGACAAGGTTCAGCGAAGCTATTCAGATTGGAGTAGCATTAGGCTTGAGGTAGGGGTCTGAGATGGGGTGATGTTATCTGCCGTGTATATTACATGGACATTTCCTTTTCTTTCATTTTATTTATTTATTTCTTTTCGGCTGTTCTGGGTCTTCGCTTCTGAGTGGACCTTTCTCCAGCTGTGATGAGCAGACACTCCTCTCTAGCTGTGGTGTGCAGCCTTCTCACTGCACTGGCCCCTCCAGTTTTGGAGCAGGGGCTCTAGAGCACGTGGGCTTCAGTGGCTGCAGCACATGGGCTCAGAAGTTGCAGCTCCTGGGCTCTAGAGCACAGGTTCAATCGATGTGGCACACAGGTTTAGTTGCTACATGGCTTACGGAATCTTCAGGGGCTAGGGATCGAACCTGTGTCTCCTGCCTTGGCAGGCGGACTCTTATCCACTGTACTGCCAGGGAAGTCCTCTGTTGTGTATCCTATATGGAAGTTTCTTTAACGTAAATAAGCGTTGCATTTGATGCTTCAAATATTTTTTTAAAAACTTTAAACATCCACAGTGCAAAGTCTTTTCACCGCTCCTGACTTCTTTTCTCTCGTTTTCTATCAACCCAGCAACTGCTATTGTTTGGCTGTGAATTCTGAGAGTTTCTTTATGCATAGGCCATGAATAAATACTATGCAAGTCTCAACATTTTTAAACAAAATGTAGCCTACATTCTGCTGCTCACTCTTTTTTATGGTTGTATTTTGTTGTCTGGATATACTATGATTAAATGGTCCTCTGTTGATGAACATTTGTATTGCTTCCAATCTTTTGTCATTACAAATGGTGCTGCAGTGAATAAGCCTGTACAAAATTCATCTGGCATCTGTGCAAGTGTATCTGCAGAATGAATTCACAGCAGTGGAATTGCTCTGTCCTTTTTCCATCTGCTTTTGGTGGGCATCACAGCAGCTCTGGGTCAAGATGCCTGCCCGAAAACAACCGCATCAGCACTGACACAAGATGGGGAAACCATTTTAATGTTAGCAGTGCTGCCAACGTTAGAAAAGAAGCTGGTTCACGTTCAGCTTCCACCAATGTCTTTCTTGAAAGTTGTGGGCGTGTGTTGTTTTCTTGGCCACTCAGAATCAAAACCCTTAAAAATGGCCTGGTCCCAAACTTTCAATAGTACCTCTCCTGTTTACATTTCCCAGAAATAGAAATGACCTCAGGCAAAAATCTACACTGAATCACAGCAAGTGCTTAATGGTTCCTTTAGATAGTCAGAGACTTGGCAGGAGCAAGATAGGGGAAGTGGTGAAACAGAAGGATGTTTGGAGGAAAACTACACAGATGAACCGTTAGACTTAGGCCCAGAATATGAGACTATCTGTGCTTCACTGCACACATGCCCACCAACGGGCATTGGTGTGGAAGCAGTCTTTAATAACCAGGTGGTTCTACATATACAATAAAAATCAAGGCAAGCATATAAAAGAAATATTTGATACATGGAGAGACAAATGTTGTTATTAGATAAAAAGATTCAGTATTGTAACCAGTAACTCAGCCCAGCCTCACTCCTGAAATCAGATCCATATTTCCAGTTGCGCAGTTCACATCTTCATTTGAATGTCTTACACTTACTGTGTCCCAAACTGAACTACTGATGTTCTCCTCAAAGCTCTGCTCCAGATATAATCTTCCCCATCACAGTTGAAGCCTGATCCATTCTTCCGATCGCTCAAGCCAAAAAACCTCGTCACCTTTGACGCTTCTTTTTCTTATATATGCCCACATATGGTCCATCAGAAATCATGTTGACTCTCACTCCAATATACAGAATCCCAGCAATTCTCCCCATCTCTCCTGGAACCAGCAGAGATGGTCAAACCACCATCCTCTCCCACCTGAATTATCGTATGAGCCTCCCACATGGTCTCCCTGCTTTTACCCTTGACCCCTACAGTCTATTCCTTACGCAGCTGCTGAAGTAAACCTTTTAAAATAGAGTCAGGTTATCTTACACCTCTGATCAAAGTCCTCCAACAGCCTCTCATTTCACTCATGACCTGGTTCTCATCACAGCTCAAGTCTCACCATTTTCTCCTCTCTTCCTTACCCACTCCCTCCCAGGCACTGGGGACTTTTGCACCGGCCGCTGCCTCTGCCTGAAGCAGCGTCTCATCAATGTCTCCTTTCAGTCTCTGCTCAGTGGTCACCTTTTCAGCCATCCTTGCTGATGAGAACTCTGCCCTTTGCCCTGTCCCAACTCTCCTCCCTTTCCTGTGCTGAGTTTTTCTGTAGCACTTAACAACCTCTAACACAATAGTTGTACCCTTTACTTCATCATTCCATGCACTATCTGCCTCCCCTGCTGGAATGGGAGCTCCTCAAGGGCAACCAGCTTTGTCTGCTTTGCTCACTGCTGTATCCCAAGTGCCCAAACCATCCCTGGCAAATAGCAGATACTTTAAAAAATATATTTGTAGAATAAATGAAGAATTTTTTTTTTTGCAACTGTTTTTAGCATGTTGCTTTTTAGTCACTAAGTTGTATCTGACTTTTTTGCGACCTCATGGTCTGTAGCCCACCAGGCTCCTGTGTCCATGGGATTTTCCAGGCCAGAATACTGGAGTGGGTTGCCATTTTCTTTCTCCAGGGGATCTTCCTGACCCAGGGATCAAACCCAAATCTCCTGCATTAGCAGGTGGATTCTTTACCACTGAGCCATTAGGGAAGCCGTTTTTAGCATGTATCACTTTAATAATTAAAACATCTGGGCAGGGGTATGATTAAGTATTTTTTTCACCAATCAACTCTTTTCAATGACTGATTGATCCAGAGGGGCGTCTCTCTCTTTGAACTTGAATAGAATTAAATCCATGAAGCTCCAAACTTCATGTAATTTGATCTAACAGCTTATCTGCTGTTCTAGGTCCACTAGCTATCCCGATCACAAAAGCTGTTTAGCTGATTACTTTTCTAGATAGGTGATTTCTCTCCAGCACTAGTCACAAATATTCTCTTTGTTCTGCTAAAATTATTGAAGCAATGACAGAGGCAACTTTAATTAGCCTTAAAAAATTATTTATTTTGCTGTGCTGGGTCTTTGTTGCATGCAGTGTGCAGGCTTGTCTAGTTGTGGCATGCAGGCTCTGGAGCACATGGGCTCAATAGTTACAGCACTCAGGCTTGCTTGCCGTATGTGGGATCTTAGTTTCCTGACCAGGGATCGCACCCAGGTCCCTTGCATTGGGATCACAAAGTCTTATCCACTGGACCACCAGGGAAATCCCTTAGTTGGCTTTTTGATTGCCCCTGAACAAGGTGCCTGCATGGTGTCCTCAAAATACTTTGTATGTCTTACTATGAACTCATTCTCATGCTTTCCTTTACCACTAGGCTCTCTGCCAGTTAGCTTCTACCTCTTTGGTGGACAGTACCCATGCTAGCAACTCATTTTTAGGCAATAGGATTTAGTTATGTTGCTCTTCTCTCTGTTTTCATCACCAATAGCTCTAGAAGATTCTCAGTTTACCAGCAGAACTGCTTTGGAGTCGTCCTGTTTTGAGCTACAGACAAAACTTCCCAGGGTAAATACCTTCATTTCAAACTCTTCATACAAGTGGCTTGGGTAGAAAAACACTCTGATGCCCATAATCCCCAACAGCCACACCAAACAAGTGTTTCATCTAAGCGATGGACAAATGCCAGCAACTGAAAGGCAGGTGGTATAGTGGCCAGGCTCACAGATTCTGGAGTAAGCCTACAGTAATGTAAGACCTTGAGCAAATTACAGTGTCCCAAATGGGAATCGAAACAGTGATATTAATAACAGAATATCTGCCACAGAATTGTTTTGAGAATTAAATGAATCGTGCACACTACTAAGTTTCCCGAAAGTGACAATTTAAATTATTATACAAGCTCTGCTTCAGAACAGCCTCCCAGCTGCTCCACTTGGAACCTTCTCTGTACCCCTAAGCTCCTTTCATTTAGAAAGTTTCAGGGAACCCTTGATTTAGACAGGATTTGCCAAGCATTTCCTGCTTCTCCATGGTTACCACTTTACCAGCTCTTAAAAGGAGATATCTATTTGCCCATGTTATAAGTTGCCTGCACAGAAACACCCTCCATCCTACGCCTGAACTCAGTAAGCGCTCAGTGAAGAACTGAATAAGCAGAAGGACACGGGCCACCAAAGGATGTATTCTTAGGTCTGGGAGAAATGGTAAGGTGGGAATTTTCAAATGGAATCCAGTACCAAGTAATCACCCACCCTAGAGTCAAGATTTCCTAGACCACCTCAATCCCACATTTCCACAACCCCAATTATTGTTCTCCACTGTTGCTGCTTGATAAGACTCACCATTCAAAGTGTACAAATGCAATTAAGACTTGAGGCCTATCCCATTTTCCATTTTAGTCAGAGACATCAATGCCAAGCAAAATTCTTGAAAAGTTAGAGTTTCCAGAACTCTGTGCCCAAATCTTAGGCCAAGAGCCGGGAATTGATGGAAACCCCATGTCACCGTCACCTCACACAACCTGCTCAGGTTTCAAACATGTTACCCAAGTGATCTCATCTGGATGAAAAGGAAATCTTACTTATTGCAGAATTGTATTATTTCTAAATGGATTAAGATAATCTGTTTTATTTACCATTTAGTCCTTGTCCTCTAAGAAGGAAGGGAGAGTGAATTGTGAGGCTGATGCTGTTGTGCCTTTGTGAGGGCATGTTCTGCCCAATTCCAAGAGACAGGAGGGGACCTGTAGGCACAGAGAAGCAATTCCACTTAGAAACATCACACTGAAGGTTGCCAATTAACCTGTGTTGAGATACAGTCAGGCATGGATGATGTCATGTGTTGTGGGATGATTTAGAGGCACCTATGCCAGTACTCTGGCCACCTCATGAGAAGAGTTGNAAAAGCTTTACAAACAGACATTAAACAGAAATTAGCTACCATTCTGTTTTAGTGGTAAGAAAAATCACTACTGATATCAAAAAGGAAAAGGAAACTCATGTCCAGGACAGACTGAATCCTCTCCTGATACTTCAGCTACTACTGATTCAAATCTGATTGAACTCTGTGTAATTATTTGCAGTTCCAGTGATTGAGACCTGGTCTTGATGCTGACTAGGTGGGACATCACTGTGGAACCTGTCTTTTGTAGCAGGCATCTGGGTGGGGGAAAGACAAGCTAAAACCTACCCAGAGGGGGCAGATTTTCCTGCCATGTAGGAGGGGGTGACAGGAACTGGGGGTGGCTCAAATGTGAGTGCGTGCCAAATCCACCTGCCAACACAGGAGGCGTGGGTTCGATCCCTGGGGCAGGAAGATCTGCTGGAGGAGGCCATCGCAACCCACTGCAGGATTCTTGCTTGGAGAATCCCAAGGACAGAGGAGCCTGGTGGGCTACAGTCCATGGGGTCACAGAGAGTCAGACACGACTGAGCACACACACGCACACCCCACAGTGAGGGCAGGGGACATGAAGCCATGCGGAGGGCTGTCAACAGGCAACAGACGGGAAAGAAACCCACAGTGTGGAGCCTCACTGCAACAGGGCTTCAGCTTAATTCCTCTCTTTCTTCCCTTTTTTGGTAGCTAATATTTATCTTGAGTCTCACATGCCAAACACCACGGGAGGCAGGATCCTTGTGTGACCTCAGGAGCACTGATGAGCTCCGTGCAAGACAGGCGCTAGCATCCGGCCCACTTCCTGGATGAGGAGACTGAGGCGTGAGGCAGGACCCCTGCCAAGGTCACAGCAGGCCCGCCTGATGCAAAGCCAAGCCCTGCCCTTTGCCTCTGGCTGCTCCTTACGGAGATCCAGGTCCTGCTGCTCAACGATGCATTTATTTTTCACCCCAAGTTTATAGACGTTGTGTACATGTTCAGATAAAAATAGACTCTTTCTGGGAGGCAGCCAAAGCTGATGAGAGGTTTTTTAAACAACTTCATTATACATTATTGCACAAAGTGTTGCTGTTTCTATTATTAGTGGACATGTCCTAGAATTGCTTTTNCCAGTTGAGGCTCACCTCAGAGCGTTAGTCTCAACTGGGTCAGGAAAGGCCTTGCACCCACTCCAGTATTTTGGCCTGGAGAATTTCATGGACTGTATAGTTCATGGTGTCACAAAGAGTCAGACACGACTGAGAGACTTTCACTTAGAGGGGGAAGAGATTGTGAGTCTATCCTTCTTTTTAAAGCATCACTGTACGTGTTAAATCCAAACAGTGTTATGTTCAAAATCCCATTATACATAGAGAATTCCTAGAATATTTGAAGGGATGGAGGACAGAAAGGTGGGAGAGCTTGATTATCAACCATTTTTTGCTCATGCTCAACAAATATTTCTTGAGTACTTAACCATGCAGAAATTAGGGCCCAGAGCAAACGTAAGCATCCCTCAGGCTCTGCTCTCTCCCTGATTCCAAATCCAGCCCCTACAAGAAGCAGGGACTTTCCCAACACTAACATTTCATTTTCACAAATTCCTAAAGCCACAGGTTTTTATTTGATTATACGTATTTAACAAATATGTATAGAGCACGGTGTGCCAGGCACCATTCTAAGCACACCACATATATTAACTCATTTAATCCTCATTAGAAGCCCGAGGTATTGTGATCACTAATGATAGAATTATTAATCTTCAACTTACTGATGAGGAAAATGAGGCACAAAGGAACTAAATAATTTGGCCCAGGTCGCACAGCTAGTGGGTACCAGACTCAAGATTTAAACCCAGGCAGTTAAGCCTCAGTTCAGTTCAGTCACTCAGTCGTGTCCTACTCTTTGCAACCCCATGAATCGCAGCACGCCAGGCCTCCCTGTCCATCACCAACTCCCGGAGTTCACTCAGACTCACGTCCATCGAGTCAGTGATGCCACCCAGCCATCTCATCCTCGGTTGTTCCCTTCTCCTCCCGCCCCCAATCCCTCCCAGCATCAGAGTCTTTTCCAATGAGTCAACTCTCCGCATGAGGTAGTCAAAGTACTGGAGTTTCAGCTTTAGCATCATTCCTTCCAAAGAA
>SJYV01017911.1:156374-192909 GCA_006410875.1 Neotragus pygmaeus
CAAAGAAATCCCAGGGTTGATCTCCTTTAGGATGGACTAGTTGGATCTCCTTGCAGTCCAAGGGACTCTCCAACACCACAGTTCAAAAGCATCAATTCTTCAGCGCTCAGCCTTCTTCACAGTCCAACTCTCACATCCACAGTTAAGCCTCAAAGTCCATTTTTTTAACCACTCTTTCCAGCTGCCTCAGCCTGGCGATGCAGTGACCGCTGGCTGTTGCCTGTCAGCCTGGACTCTCTAGTTGCTCTGCCAGCTTCCTGACAAGTGGGACCACAACTCCAATGCCTTTATCCCATCTTCTCACCATGTTCATTCAGGAAACACCTATTAAGTACCTCCTCTCTATCTGGAACATTCTAGATTCTAGGAACACAGCAATGAACCAGACGGTCAGGACTCCTGCCTCACACAGCTTACATCTGATGAGGCAAAACACATGACACCAGGTAAGCCAACTGACCAACCAAGTGAGAAGACAGCCGCCAGTCATCACAAATGCAGTGAAAGGAGTGAGAGAGAGTCATGGGCCCGGGGACCTGAGGCAGAGCAGCCTCATGAAATGATGTGAGGAAGAGACTGTCAGGGAAGTCATGTCTGCGCTGATTCCTGAGGAAAAGCAGCCAGCCCTGTGAGGATCTGAGGGATGGGAACTCCAGTCAGACGGTCAGCAGGCGCCAAGGCCCTGTGGCAGAAAGGCGCCTGGAGAGCAGCAATCAGAGGGGAGGGAGGGAAGCAGGGCTCAGACGGTGAAGTCTCAGGGGGTGGATCCTTTGTGCCATGTTTCAAAAAGCCATGGGACATGGCACAGTGCTGAGTCCCCAGGGAACTTTAAGTGATCCCACATCGCTAAGCCTGTGTGCCCTCAGCAGAGCCAGCTCCCTGGGACCCCCAAGCACTGCCTCCATGGGGCCCAGTCACCCCCACCCCACCAACCGTGTCAGCGGGCACAGTGAACAGCCACCCACGCTTCCTGGCTTTCAGTCCCTGCTCTTCTACTCACTAGCTGAATGATGTGGGGGCAAAGTATTGAACCTAAACTTCAGTTTTCTGACCTGAAAAATGGTATCATCAAGTACATAACCCAGAAGACGACTGAGAAAATTAAATGAGATGATGAGTATCAAATGCTCAGCACAGTGCTGGGACAAGGACGCAAACACCAAAGGCAGTTTTTATGTCGTGTTGGTTATTCTTGTATTACTCTTGGTGGGTGATCAGCCCTGAAGTGTAATCACCACCTGATGGAAAGTGCTGGAATCTCTGGCATCAGCTGTATTAGTTTCTGGGCTGACAACAGCAGACTGGTGAAGAGGAAAAGGGGGAAAAAATAGATAATCCAAAACATCTACTATTTTCCCAAATAACGTGATCTCTACCACTTTTTTCCATGCAAGTCGCTAGAGAGTTCCAGTCTTTTCCGTCCACCATTCCTCTCCAAGCTCCATTCTATTTCACGTTAGTGTAAGTACCAAGAAAACATCAGGAGTGACGTGACTCTCCCATGGAGAATCACTAAGTGATAATGTTGGGCACCATGATAAGAAACACAATTTTTAGATGAAAAGAGAAGAGAATTTAACCCGAATGAATGCCAAGGCCAGGATTTTTGTTCAGATCTCCCAGGAAACGGTTTCATCCAAAAGCCAAGACTGGAGCTACAATAAGCTTTTTCTTTTCTTTGGTGTGCCCAGAGTCCATCAGGAACCAAGCCCTGGTGCCACCTACTGGCCATCTCCGGAACTGAAGAACAGACTCAGAGGAACCCCTTTGCCTCCTTGTCAGAAATTAAGTTTAGGGGGAAAACACGTAATTTCACAGTAACTTCTGTGTTTTCAACCTCCTGTGAATTATTTGAATTGAGAAAAGCATATGGTAACAGTCTCAGCCACTTACAGTCCCCACAAGGAACAGGCCCTGACATGCCACCACTTGCTTTGTATCTGTAAGAACTGGTCACCCAACAAGGTACCCAGAGATAGAGACAGAACATTTTTTTTCAGTGGGTCAGTGCCCGGCTCCACTCCCATCAATGCATCCAGTCTTACAAGAAGATAGTCTCTACTGCCCAAATTTATATCCTTGAATACTTTCACTTACAGGAGATACTTTACACAAAGAAATCATGCACGGAATCTGCCTTCAGAGAGTGGGGCTTGCAACTCACTATACAACTGCAAGCCTAAATCCCCTTCTGTTCCCAGAATCTCATGATAAGAGATTCTCCCTAAGGTAAGAAAAGATGGCCACTCTTGTCATCAGTTCAGTTCAGTCGCTCAGTCATGTCCGACTCTTTGTGACCCCATGGACTGCAGCATGCCAGGCCTCCCTGTCCATCACCAACTCCCAGAGTTTACTCAAACTCATGTCCATCACATCGGTGATGCCATCCAGCCATCTCATCTTCCGTCGTCCCCTTCTCCTCCTGCCTTCAATCTTTCCCAGCATCTGAGTCTTTTCCAAAGAGTCAGTTCTTCACATCAGGTGGCCAAAGTATTGGAGTTTCAGCTTCAGCATCAGTCCTTCCAATGAATATTCAGGACTGATCTTTAGGATGGACTGGCTGGATCTCCTTGCAGTCCAAGGGACTCTCGAGAATCTTCTCCAATACCACAGCTCAAAAGCATCAATTCTTCGGCACTCAGCTTTCTTTATGGTCCAACTCTCACATCCATACATGACCACTGGAAAAACCATAGCCTTGACTAGACGGACCTTTAATGGCATCACGGCCACTTTCATTTTCCAAGGATTTGGTGAGAGCAGATGGCTTTGGGGCCTGGGTAGCTGCAGCAGTTTGAACAAGCTCCATGAGCATCTTAAAGCCAGGTAACTTGGCCTCAGTAAGCACACAGCCTGAAATGGCTAGGGAAAATAAATCTACAGACTGGCTAACCAAGGAATAAACCAATATCCTAAAGAATTTTGTCTCATTTCTCCAGGGGTGGATAAGCAGGGCAGTTTTGAAGACAGGAAAGTCAGGGGCTGGGCTAGATCCTCGCTTCTTTACTCAAGAATATATCTTTACTTATTTAAGATGCATTGAGTCATACTTCCCTGGTGGCACAGTGGATAAGAATCAGCCTGCAAATGCAGGGGACTCAGGTTCAATCCCTGGTCTAGGAAGATTCCATGTGAGAATCTTCCACGGGGCAACTAAGCCCTGGCACCACAACTACTGGTACGGGGTGCTGCAACCACTGAGCCCCTCTCACCTGGAGCCAATGCCCTGCAACAAGAGAAGCTGCAGCAAGGAAAGTCTGCCCACCGCCACGAAGAACAGCCCTGGCTTGCCGCAGCTAGAGAAGAGCCCGAGCAGCAATGAAGACCCAGCAGAGCCAAAAGTAAATTTTAGAAAAAATTTTAATGCATCGAGTCCATCAACAGAGGATGGGTAAAGAAGATGCAGTACATATACAATGGAATATTACTCAGTCGTAAAAAAGAACAGAATAATGCCATCTGCAGCAAGATGGATGTGCGTGGAGATTGTCATACCGAGTAAAGTAAGTCAGAGAAGGAAACATATCACTTCTATGTGGAATCTTTTTTAAAAAATTATACAAATGAACTTATTCACAACATAGAAATAGAGTCTCAGATGTAGAAATCAGTCTTACAAGCTACCAGGGAGGGAAGGTAGGGAGGGATAAATGGGAGATTGAGATTGGCATATACACACTACTATATATAGAATAGATAACTAATAAGGATCTACTGTATAGCACAGGGAACTCTAGTCAATATTCTGTAATGACCTATATGAGAAAAAAAGTCTTTTTAAAAGTGGATATATGTGTTTGTATAACTGACTCACTTTGCTGTACACCTGAGACTAATACAACATTCTAAATCAACTATACTTCAATGAAAACTTTAAATCTCAAAATTAACAAATAAAATGTATTGAGTCTTTTCTGCTTGCTTGATAAGCACTTCACCTACAGCTCCTCACTTAATCTCAACAAAAATCTTTGCACTTGATATCATTTTTGTTTCCACCTAATAGATGAGAAAACAGGCTTAGAGACAGCTTAAATACTTGCCCATGAACAGCAGAAATTAAACACAACACAACTGCATTGGTTACAACCAGAGTTGAAACAATACAAATAAAGTATGATGAATTTAAGGAGGAAAAATTTCCCTTAGGAAGGCAGTATAATTCAACTATATGTCAATAACTTTTTAAAAAAATACATTAAGTAAAATTTTCTCTCTCCAAAACTTTTTTTAAAAAATAAATAAATAAATCACTTGCCCAGGATCTTAAAGCAAGTAACTAGTAGATGCAAGATCCAAACTCATACATCCTCATTCCTCTTAATCACTCGAAGTATTTCTCAGAGACCCAGGACNGGAAAAATTTCCCTTAGGAAGGCAGTATAATTCAACTATATGTCAATAACTTTTTAAAAAAATACATTAAGTAAAATTTTCTCTCTCCAAAACTTTTTTTAAAAAATAAATAAATAAATCACTTGCCCAGGATCTTAAAGCAAGTAACTAGTAGATGCAAGATCCAAACTCATACATCCTCATTCCTCTTAATCACTCGAAGTATTTCTCAGAGACCCAGGACTTAGGTTTTCCACAGGCACTCATGAAACACAACCACTCCTTATATCTGCAGGATGAACGAAAGGGATAATTCTCCATCAAGATGTTCTCCAAGCCCCTGTAGATGTGAGTGTGGCAGGAAGAAGAGGAGGTGCTTTAGCACCCAGCGCCACTCACCCTATTCTTCTCGAACAGCACACACCCCGTATGCACCTTCACCTTCATCTTCATACACTTGATGCAGTCACTGAACCGTAGTCCTCACCCCAGCCAGTTCCCTGGGACCTTGACCATAATCTCCTCACACCGTCCATGCCTGACGAGTGATCTCTCGTGGTTATTTGCAAAAGCACAAATACAAATGCTATTAACTGGTAATAAAACCAGCCAGCCATTTCTAAAACCCAGCGCTGGCAACTGCTCTGTGGTCTTTGGGGACCCTTCATTTGCCAGAGTAAATATTTCTTTCTGATATGAAAATGCCAAGGGAGGCAACCCGGTCTTCTGCTCTTTCCGAAATTTATAGACTGATGAGGTCTGGCTGGGTCAGGAGTAGGCAGACCGTCTCTTAAGAATCATAGAAAGCTTTTAGGATTCCTGATTCCAGAAACTACCCACCAGCTTCAATATATAGCTATTTCATGTCCCCCCTTCCAGATAATATTGTTTACTTATTTTTTAAGTAGGACTTTAATAAGAATTTATCAGCTGGGCTTCCCTGGTGGCTTAGTGGTAAAGAACGTGGTTGTCAATGCAAGGGACACAGGTTTGATCCCTGGTCCGGGAAGATCCCACATGTTGCAGAGCAAGAAAGCCTGTGCGCCATAACCACTGAAGCCTGCACACCAAGAGCTTGTGCCTTGCAATAGGAAAACCATTGCAAGGAGAAGCCCACCCACCACACTAAAAAGTAGCCTCTGCTCACTACAACTGGAGAATGGCCACAGGCAGCAACAAAGATCCAGCACAGCCAGAAACAAATAAATCTTTACTTAACACTGACAAAAATTATTAGCCAGCTTTCGGGTTCCTGGCGCTGTGCCAGACACTATAGATACCAAAGAAAAGTTGCTATACCTGCCCTCCAGGTGCTTATAACCTAGTTATGGAGACATGACCCACACAGCAAGCAACTCAAAAATAAGACAAGGCAGGTCTTAATCGGGTGTGAGATGCCAAAGTACAGATAACAGGAACTGTCACACTCAGAAATGAAGATGGTCAACCTGGAGAGACCTGTCCAAGGGTGACACTCCTGGTTCTGCCACTCACTAGGCTCTGCCACTGTAGCCCCTGGCCCCATGCACCTCATCAGACCCTGGCAATGGGATCTGCAAAATAACAGCAAAGAAAGCCGAGCGCTGAAGAATTGATGCCTTTGAACTACGGTGCTGGAGAAGACTTCTGAGAGTCCCTTGGACAGCAAGGAAATCAAACCAGTCAATCTTAAGGGAAATCACCCCTGAAAACTCATTGGAAGGACCAATGTTGAAACTCCACTGTTTTGGTCACCTGGTGCGAACAGCTGACTCGTTGGAAAAGTCCCTGATTCTGGGAAAGACTAAGGGCAGAAACAGAAGAGGGCATCAGAGGATAAGATGGTTGGATGGCATGACTGATGCGATGGACACAAACTTGGGCAAACTTCGGGAGGTGGTAAGGGCCAGGGAGGCCTGCTGTGCTGCAGTCCATGGGGTTGCAAAGAGTCGGACACAACTGGGCAACTGAACACCAACAAAATGACAGAGCTTGGCCACTCATACAACAAATCTGTTTTGAACCCTGACCATAAACCAGGCACTGTTGTGGTTCTGGTGATGCGATGTTGAATGAATAGGACAATGAAGTGCCCGACAGTCTGGTAGGAGAAAAGGGTAAAGCAGACAACAAATAGATGAAGGGATAACGATATTACATGACAGCAGTGACAAATCCAAGTAGGGGCAGAGAGTGGCAGGGGCTGTCCAGAGGGGTATCGGGGAGGTCACACCAATCAAAGAACAGTAAGAACATTTGAGTGAGGACGTGGATGACATGAGCCAGGCAAACTGATGTCTATGAGATGAGCATTCCTGGAAGAATAAAAGTAAGGGGAAGACCCTGAGATAAGAATGGCTGGAAAGGTTTGAGGAACGGCATGGATGCTGGTGAGGCTGCATCACCATGGGTGTCTGAGAACTGTTGGGAAATGAAGAGCAGCCAGGAGCCAGATCATGAAGGACCCAGAGGGCCAAAGGTTCAGAAGGGAAGAAGTTCAGAAGGGAAGCCTGGAAGGCTTCAGAATATGTTCCAGAGGATCCAAACCAACCTCTGATGCTAAGAGGTAGGACTTGAGCAAGACAGTCCTAATGAGCAAGATCTAGAATGTAGGCGTCCAGATGCTAAGTATCTACATGTAAGATGGTCTGGGTTCTTTTGCACTTAGCAGTAATTTAATTACAGAAGAAACCAAACTAAGGGGGTGAAAAAAATCAGAGGCATAATTCTAGAGACTTAGAAGCATGTGTGTGTTAGTTGCTCAGTCATGTCCAACTCTTTGCAACCCCCATGGACTGTAGCCCACCAGGCAACTCTGTCCACAGGACTTCCCAGGCAAGAATACTGGAGTGGGGTTGCCATTTCCTTCTCCAGGGGATCCAGCCCACTCAGGGATCAAACCCACGTCTCTCGAGACTCCTGCATTGGCAGGCTGAGACCTAGGGGAGTCACAGGTATTTCATGAGCTGATCGAGATGATGCCTTTGAAGCTGTTCAGACAGCCGGTGCCCTTCTGTCCAAAGACTGCCAGTGTGGTCCCCAAGTGGAACTACGCAAGATCCCTCCCTCCTAGACAGCACCCCGCCATTCAAAACCCACTCCTCACTGTTTCGTGGCCTCAGTTAACGCTACAAGAGATAACAGGTGAGCATTAACTTTCGAAGATGGCAATGACAACCCACTCCAGTACTCTTGCCTGGAGAATCCCAGGGACGGCAGAGCCTGGTGAGCTGCCGCCTACAGGGTCACACAGAGTCGGACACGACTGAAATGACTTAGCAGCAGCAGTAGCAGCAGCAGAGCATTAACTTTGAATAAAGCCAAGCTAATTGGTTAGTGCTTTTCAAATTTTCTAACCTCCATTTACTAGCTCTTCCTCAGATAGAAGACAGAAAATACATGGCTGCAGAATGCCTGAAAGATGTGCAGTAAAACAGTCCACTGCCAGGAGGAAATTAATTGAAAATGCATGTTTCATCTTAAGGCTTATGTGAATGATGCATTTTATTTCAGATCTACCTGTAAGAACTTAACAGTCATGTTTTCTAGTACTCAAGGAGCAAATATGGCTCTTCAAGAAGATATCCTGTGCTTTGCTACACACTTGGCATGTCCTTGTATGCATGCGTGCTAAGTCCCTTCAGTCATGTCCAACTCAGCAACTCTATGGAGCACAGTCTGCCAGGCTCCTCTGTCCATGGAATTCTCCAGGCAAGAATACTGGAGGGTCGCCATGCCCCCTCCAGATACCATGCCTTGTTGCTGTGGCTGCTGCTGCTAAGTCACTTCAGCTGTGTCCGACTCTTCATGACCCCATGGACTGCAACCTACCAGGCTGCTCCATCCATGGGATTTTCCAGGCAAGAGTACTGGAGTGGGGTGCCATCACCTTCTCCAACCATGCCCTTAGGGATGGGCAAATAACTGAAAGTGGATAACTAAAAGTGACCCAATTAAAGCACTCTTCTCTCCAGAAGGACTCTAAGTAGTTACTGATATTTGAGATTTCAAGGATCATGAACCACTGTTTGGGGACAACGTGTGAGCAGAGGGTTCCTAAAGCAGATCTGGGTGCTTCTTAAAGTCTCTAATGTGAGGCCCGATTCCACATTGTTTGTTTATGAAAGCACAAGTCATTTCAGCTGTGACTTGTGTTACCAGCTCAAGTTGGAAACGAGCTGCATCTTAACCATCTCTGAGCTTCAGCAGGCATAATGGGAATAGCACGTGAGATCTGGCAGCTCTATAGCCATCACACAAATCTCAGTAAATTCCTTCAGTGTCACATGCTCTTAGGAAGCGATGCCGTTGCCATGAATAAGAAAGCATTCACAAAGAAACTGACACGGCTTCTGTTTCTTAAACAGTCGTGTACAGCAACTCTGAGGGGCTATGTTGCTCATATTGTGTTTGTTTAATATTTGACAATATCTTGGCTCATACCATAGTAGATTTGAGATTAAATGATTACTTGAAAAGGCACAGTTGCCCACACAGATGGGAGAATGTGTTTATTTGGGGGAAAAAAAAAGAAACTAAAAGGAAATAACCCTCCACGATGCATGCATCAATACTACTATGATTACATAATACTATATTAGTAATATTTTGAGGGACTTACCCTAAATAACCGTCCTCCCTTCCAATTCAGCATCCACATAATTACAGCTTTCTAGCTCCTAGGAAAGGGAGGAGTGCCATGTTGAACAAGGCCCACACCAGGGGGTTGAGCAGGCCGCTGCTGCCACACCGTGGCGTTTGTTGAGATGGCAACCATAGGAAGCTTTGCCTGCTTCCACCCAGAGAAAATATAAAATATTTACTTCCTATGCAATTCCGGTCTTCAGCTCTTTCAGATGAACAGCAATTATAGTAAATAATAAACACAGGATACTCTACATAATTCCAGCTGCATCATGTAGCACAAAATGTGTGAATACATAAGCATTTCTATATTAACTATATTCAATATACATTAACTATGTTAACATATAGTTAAATATAAACATACTTTATTTTGCCATTTATCTTACTCCTTAAATATCTAGCTTAGGTTGTAATTATATAGAGTTACTTTTTAAAATTTAGGTCTGATATATGGTTTTTATGCTTAACAAAAGTGAATATTCCAAATCCAAAAAAATTATCCTTTTTGCTTAGGGTAAGAAAATAATATCTGTCTCTGATAATAATTTTTTTCTTTCTTTTCAAGTAAGCTAAGTATTGATTTTATGTAGAGTTTTCCGACCTAAAAAGACTGCAAGAATTCTTACAAATTAAATGGAAGTCTTTAACACAAAAATTAGGGTTTAAACTGTACATATAAACAATATTTTTTTTCTTGGGCTCCAAAATCTCTGTGGATGGTGACTGCAGCTACAAAATTAAAAGACGCTCGCTTGCTCCTTGGAAGAAAAGCTATGACAAACCCAAACAGTGTAGTAAAAACCAAAGACATCACTTTTCCAACAAAGGTCCATACAGTCAAAGCTAAGGTTTTTCCAGTAGTCATGTAAGGATGTGAGAGTTGGACCATAAAGAAAGCTGAAAGCTGAAGAATTGATGCTTTTGAACTGTGGTGCAGGAGAAGATTCTTGAGAGCCCCTTGGACTGCAAGGAGATCCAGCCAGTCAATCCTAAAGGAAATCAACCCTGACTATTCATTCGAAGAACTGATGCTGAAGCTGAAGCTCAAGTCCTTTGATCACCTGATGCAAAGAGCCAACTCATTGGAAAAGCCCCTGATGCTGGGAAAGATTGAGGGCAGGAAGAGAAGGGGACGACAGAGGATGAAATGGCTGGATGGTATCACTGACTCAATGGACACAAGTTTGAGCAATCTCGGAAAGATAGTGAAGGGCAGGGAAGCCTGCTGCAGTTCAGGGGTTACAAAGAATCGGACAAGACTGAGAGACTGAACAACAAGAAGATCTCTGGTATACAGAGTGTGATGAGCAAATCAGGGCCAGAGCTAAACAAACAAGGGGTCCCAGGTGTCCTCCTTTCTCCATAGAGTGCTCAACATTCCCTCTCAATAACTTCAGATCAAATATCTGAAGAATACTGGTTTGAAGATACATCAGATCATTATTCTGCCCATGAAGACTTCATGTCTCTGCTACTGCTAAGTCACTTCAGTCGTGTCTGACTCTGTGTGACCCAATAGACGGCAGCCCACCAGGCTCCCCCGTCCCTGTGATTCTCAAGGCAAGAACACTAGCCTTGAGAATTTCAATTCTCTACTAGCCCTTATAGTAAAACATTGTCTCAAAACTTCAGAGAGACCCAACTATCAACTTTTTTGGTCCAGAGCAACCCTAGTGATATACTGATATTCCTGGATTAACAGCTGAAAAAAATTCCAATGATAAATTTTCAGAGATAAAGTAAGGAATAAAATAGAAGGTTAACTGTAAACTAACGTATGTACCATACACACACTTACACATAATTATCTGATGTAAGCAAAAAAGATATCATGAGAATTTGGAGAGGAAGGAAAAAAAGTTGTTACTTTATTTTCCATAGACATTTAACCATTGTCTGAAATTCATTTCCTAAGCTCTCATTCTGCCCTTAATGTCTGGTGATAGGAAAAATAACTAGGAAAAAAATCATTGAAAACCTTAAGAGCAGCAAGAAAATAGAACAAGATGGGATCTGTCTATTTTTATTTTTATTTGAATTTTGATTTTAGCAAATAGGAAAATTCCTATTTTGTGCTCTTTTTCTAACTCAATGGAGATACAACAAAAACAGTTTTATAGACTCCTATGTCTCCCAAACACAACAGATTTATTTGGAACAGGAAATTGGCAGACGCTGATAGAGGAAATTTTAATTTAATTCACTATCATAAATTGCAGAAATGTGTCCATGCATTAGAAGCTCCATGGAGGAAATATTTCTTTAGGAATAAAAAGAAAATGTAATTTGGAAGAAATATATTTTAGGTTATTATTTCTCTGTGTAAGGAAGCTAAATCTTCCCCCAAAATAAATTTTGTTGTCTAGACTGCAGTCTAGAGGGAAATGAGACTGCAATCTATTCATTCCTCTTGCTTTCACAATAGAACCAATCACAGTTGTGATGAGAATCATCCCAAATTATAAGGCATAAAAACTGGCGGTGCCTCACATGTTATTAGTTTATTTGCAGATGGCACCACAATTTACAACCCAATCCTATTACAAGAAATGCTGATTTCACAAATGCTCTGCTTGTGAGGAGGAATAAAATGCTCAGAAATCACAGCAGTGCCATACTCTGTTTAAGCTTTCCAAAATTTACATTAAGGCAATTCTTGAAAGTTATAAGAAATTGCTTTACCACCTTCAAGCCATTGCATCAAATGTGCATATAAACCAATAAATATCTTTGTTGCTCTCTAATTAATCACAGACGATTACACATAATTATTTCATTAAGGGGAAATTTTAAAGGACCTAATACACTGAACAGGACTTCCCTGGTGACTTAGATGCTGAAGAATCTGCCTGCAATGTGGGAGACCCGGGGTGGATCCCTGGGTCAGGAAGATCCCCTGCAGAAGGGAATGGCTACTCACTCCGGTATTCTTGCCTGAAGAATTCCACGGACAGAGGAGCCTGGCGGGCTACAGTCCACGGGGTGGCAAAGAATCGGACACTACTGAAAGATGACCAGACACAATACGTTGAACAATTAGCATATGTAGCCAACAAAACTTTAGTTAATTAAGATTATTCCAGCATAAAATAATAAATACTGAGCATATAGCTACCAAATCCAAACATAGGCGATTTTACTCACAATAGCAAAAAGGATACTAGGAAATTCATCTCAAATAAGGACCGAAAATTTCAATTCTTAGATCTTTCTTCTGACAACTTATATTTATGAGTTGTCATAAAAGCTACCCTGAGTCTACAGGTTTTAACATGAAGCCAAAGAAGCCAATCTACTCCTTATATTTCTATTTAACATTTGGACAGATGGAAATTCAAATCACCCTTACAAAGCTGTCATTTTCGATTCAACAGCTACTTGAAAAAAGAGCTTAATCTTTCTGCTCTTCGCATAATGCTCTGTGGTAAGAAACACATCCAGATAAATCTTCACCAATTCTTCACCTCCTCCAGGAAGTCTTTGCAGCTGTAGTCTTCCATTTTTGTCTCATTTTATACAATTGACTTTGTTACATTAGTAAATAATATACGCTCACCACAAGAGACTTAGAAAATACAGAGAAATAGAATAAGGGAGGAAAGCCATCCTTAGTCCCACCAGGCAGAAGGAATAATTAAAATCTTTATGGATTCCCTCACAACATTTTGTTGAGAATTTTTATCTAATTTCAATTGTGTGATATATCCGACACCGTATGAGTTCACTTTACAAAGTAGTACGCAAGACCATTTTTTCCCTTTAAAAGCTTTCTCTCACCAGCCTCCTGGGTGCCCAGACCAAAAATGTGAGTTATCCTTGATTCCTTTTTTCCTCTTCCACTNTGTACATATAAACAATATTTTTTTTCTTGGGCTCCAAAATCTCTGTGGATGGTGACTGCAGCTACAAAATTAAAAGACGCTCGCTTGCTCCTTGGAAGAAAAGCTATGACAAACCCAAACAGTGTAGTAAAAACCAAAGACATCACTTTTCCAACAAAGGTCCATACAGTCAAAGCTAAGGTTTTTCCAGTAGTCATGTAAGGATGTGAGAGTTGGACCATAAAGAAAGCTGAAAGCTGAAGAATTGATGCTTTTGAACTGTGGTGCAGGAGAAGATTCTTGAGAGCCCCTTGGACTGCAAGGAGATCCAGCCAGTCAATCCTAAAGGAAATCAACCCTGACTATTCATTCGAAGAACTGATGCTGAAGCTGAAGCTCAAGTCCTTTGATCACCTGATGCAAAGAGCCAACTCATTGGAAAAGCCCCTGATGCTGGGAAAGATTGAGGGCAGGAAGAGAAGGGGACGACAGAGGATGAAATGGCTGGATGGTATCACTGACTCAATGGACACAAGTTTGAGCAATCTCGGAAAGATAGTGAAGGGCAGGGAAGCCTGCTGCAGTTCAGGGGTTACAAAGAATCGGACAAGACTGAGAGACTGAACAACAAGAAGATCTCTGGTATACAGAGTGTGATGAGCAAATCAGGGCCAGAGCTAAACAAACAAGGGGTCCCAGGTGTCCTCCTTTCTCCATAGAGTGCTCAACATTCCCTCTCAATAACTTCAGATCAAATATCTGAAGAATACTGGTTTGAAGATACATCAGATCATTATTCTGCCCATGAAGACTTCATGTCTCTGCTACTGCTAAGTCACTTCAGTCGTGTCTGACTCTGTGTGACCCAATAGACGGCAGCCCACCAGGCTCCCCCGTCCCTGTGATTCTCAAGGCAAGAACACTAGCCTTGAGAATTTCAATTCTCTACTAGCCCTTATAGTAAAACATTGTCTCAAAACTTCAGAGAGACCCAACTATCAACTTTTTTGGTCCAGAGCAACCCTAGTGATATACTGATATTCCTGGATTAACAGCTGAAAAAAATTCCAATGATAAATTTTCAGAGATAAAGTAAGGAATAAAATAGAAGGTTAACTGTAAACTAACGTATGTACCATACACACACTTACACATAATTATCTGATGTAAGCAAAAAAGATATCATGAGAATTTGGAGAGGAAGGAAAAAAAGTTGTTACTTTATTTTCCATAGACATTTAACCATTGTCTGAAATTCATTTCCTAAGCTCTCATTCTGCCCTTAATGTCTGGTGATAGGAAAAATAACTAGGAAAAAAATCATTGAAAACCTTAAGAGCAGCAAGAAAATAGAACAAGATGGGATCTGTCTATTTTTATTTTTATTTGAATTTTGATTTTAGCAAATAGGAAAATTCCTATTTTGTGCTCTTTTTCTAACTCAATGGAGATACAACAAAAACAGTTTTATAGACTCCTATGTCTCCCAAACACAACAGATTTATTTGGAACAGGAAATTGGCAGACGCTGATAGAGGAAATTTTAATTTAATTCACTATCATAAATTGCAGAAATGTGTCCATGCATTAGAAGCTCCATGGAGGAAATATTTCTTTAGGAATAAAAAGAAAATGTAATTTGGAAGAAATATATTTTAGGTTATTATTTCTCTGTGTAAGGAAGCTAAATCTTCCCCCAAAATAAATTTTGTTGTCTAGACTGCAGTCTAGAGGGAAATGAGACTGCAATCTATTCATTCCTCTTGCTTTCACAATAGAACCAATCACAGTTGTGATGAGAATCATCCCAAATTATAAGGCATAAAAACTGGCGGTGCCTCACATGTTATTAGTTTATTTGCAGATGGCACCACAATTTACAACCCAATCCTATTACAAGAAATGCTGATTTCACAAATGCTCTGCTTGTGAGGAGGAATAAAATGCTCAGAAATCACAGCAGTGCCATACTCTGTTTAAGCTTTCCAAAATTTACATTAAGGCAATTCTTGAAAGTTATAAGAAATTGCTTTACCACCTTCAAGCCATTGCATCAAATGTGCATATAAACCAATAAATATCTTTGTTGCTCTCTAATTAATCACAGACGATTACACATAATTATTTCATTAAGGGGAAATTTTAAAGGACCTAATACACTGAACAGGACTTCCCTGGTGACTTAGATGCTGAAGAATCTGCCTGCAATGTGGGAGACCCGGGGTGGATCCCTGGGTCAGGAAGATCCCCTGCAGAAGGGAATGGCTACTCACTCCGGTATTCTTGCCTGAAGAATTCCACGGACAGAGGAGCCTGGCGGGCTACAGTCCACGGGGTGGCAAAGAATCGGACACTACTGAAAGATGACCAGACACAATACGTTGAACAATTAGCATATGTAGCCAACAAAACTTTAGTTAATTAAGATTATTCCAGCATAAAATAATAAATACTGAGCATATAGCTACCAAATCCAAACATAGGCGATTTTACTCACAATAGCAAAAAGGATACTAGGAAATTCATCTCAAATAAGGACCGAAAATTTCAATTCTTAGATCTTTCTTCTGACAACTTATATTTATGAGTTGTCATAAAAGCTGCCCTGAGTCTACAGGTTTTAACATGAAGCCAAAGAAGCCAATCCACTCCTTATATTTCTATTTAACATTTGGACGGATGGAAATTCAAATCACCCTTACAAAGCTGTCATTTTCGATTCAACAGCTACTTGAAAAAAGAGCTTAATCTTTCTGCTCTTCACATAATGCTCTGTGGTAAGAAACACATCCAGATAAATCTTCACCAATTCTTCACCTCCTCCAGGAAGTCTTTGCAGCTGTAGTCTTCCATTTTTGTCTCATTTTATACAATTGACTTTGTTACATTAGTAAATAATATACGCTCACCACAAGAGACTTAGAAAATACAGAGAAATAGAATAAGGGAGGAAAGCCATCCTTAGTCCCACCAGGCAGAAGGAATAATTAAAATCTTTATGGATTCCCTCACAACATTTTGTTGAGAATTTTTATCTAATTTCAATTGTGTGATATATCCGACACCGTATGAGTTCACTTTACAAAGTAGTACGCAAGACCATTTTTTCCCTTTAAAAGCTTTCTCTCACCAGCCTCCTGGGTGCCCAGACCAAAAATGTGAGTTATCCCTGATTCCTTTTTTCCTCTTCCACTTGCATCCAATCCATCAGCAAGTCCTTCAGGCTCTTACTGAATGTTCCCCCAAATCTTACTGCATAGGACCCCTTTTCACCCTCTCCTCTGCTAAAACTCTAGTCCAAACCACTTTCCCTTCTCCCTTAGGCGACTGCCTCAGCCTCCCTGCTGCTCTGAGTTCACTCTTGCCCTCGGTTATTGTACAGGGCCCCTAACAGTTTAACACATCAGCCAGAGAAAACATCTCAAAAGGTAATCATAAATCAGTCACACGCTCAAGACTCTCCATAGGTCCTGAGTGCAACTGGGATAAAATTCACCCTCCTTACCGCAGCCTACGAAGCCCTACATGATCTGACCGCCGCTTCTTTCAACCTCATTCAGAATGGGCTGGTCCCACCGGCCTTTGGGTCCCTCAGATTAGCTCTTTCCCGTCTCAGGGACTTTATATCTGGTGTTGCTCTGACGGGAAGGCTCCTTCCCTGAATCTTTTTGTGGATGTCTCTTTCTTATTCCTCAGGACTCTGCTCAAATGTCACCTCCTCTGAGTCTCCTTCTCCCTCAGCCATTTGCTATCCCATTACTTTATTTTCTTTACAGCAATAAAGAAACAAAACCGAGTCTCCTACATTGCAAGCAGACTCTTTACAGTCTGAGCCACGAGGGAAGCCCCAAACAGTTTAATGATAGTATTTGAGACGATCTTATTTGCTGACACACTTGATATCTTTTATGTGAGATACAGTTGCATATGAAGGCAGAGGTTTTGTAATTTTTTAAAATTGAGGAATAGTTGATAATCTTGTTATTAGCATTTGCACCACAGTCTAAAGAGGAGAGAGGAGATATCTGGCATAGAGGAGATATTTGTTGGACTGAATAAATAGCATCAAGAACTGCAAGCCCTTAAGGAAAAATACCATATGCTATTCATTATAATGGGCTTCCCTGGTGGCTCACTGGTAAAAAAAAAAATCGCCTGCCAATGCAGGATATTCTAATTTGATTCCTGGGTTGGGAAGATGCCCTGGAGACAGAAATGGCAACCCACTCCAGTGTTCTTGCCTGGGAAATTCCATGGACAGAGGAACCTGGCAGGCTACAGTTCGCAGGGTCACAAAAGAGTCGGACGCAACTTAGCCACTAAACAACAATGCGACATCACAAATAAGTAGATCAGTGTGGAGAAAAGGGAGCCCTCTTGCCCTGTTGGTGGGAATGTAAATTGGTGCAGCCACCATGGAGAACAGTATGGAGGTTCCTTTAAAAGCTAAAAATCTAGCAATCCCACTCCTGGGCATATTATCTGGAGAAAACCATAACTCAAAGAGATACATGTACTCTAGCGCTCACGGCAGCACAATTTACAATAGCCAGGACCTGGAAGTCACCTATGTCTATAGACAGAGGAATGGATAAAGAATATGGTACATAAATATAGAATGGAATATTACTCAAGCACACACACGAAAAGAAGGAAATAATGCCATCTGCAGTAGCATGGATGGACCCAGAAATTATCACACTGAGTTAAGTCAGTATGATAATCTCTGGGTTATCATATTTGTAGAAAGACTACACTTTCTATGACAGCACTTATATGTGGAATCTTAAAAAATAGTACAAATGAACTTATTGGCAAAACAGAATAGAGTCCCAGATACAGAAAACAGACTCACGATTACCAGGGGGAGAGGAGAAGAGGGAGCCTGGGATTGGCATTTACACACTGGGCTGTGTGCTTAGTCACTCGGTCGTGTCTGACTCTTTGCGACCCCACGGATGGTAGCCCGCCAGGCTCCTCAGTCCATGGGATTCTCCAGGCAAGAATACTGGGGTGGGTTGCCATGCCCTCCTCCAGGGGATCTTCCCAGCCCAGGGATTGAACCCAGGTCTCTAGTTTTGCAGGTGGATTCTTTACCGTCTAAGCCACTAGGGAAGCCCCATAAGCACACTGCTACATATGAAATAGATAGCTAATTACAACCTGTTGCATGGCACACAGAACTCTACTCAATACTCTGTAATGATCTACATGGGAAAAGAACCTAAAAAAGAGTGAGTGTATGTATAATTGATTCACTTTGCTGTAAAGTAACACAGTATTGTGGTAAACACAAAATCTTCTAAAGTACACATTGAACATTCTGGAGAACAGACCATCTATTAAGCCATAAAATGAGAATGGATAATTTTACAAAATTGAAAACATGCTTTCCAACCACAATGGAATAAAATTAGAAGTCAATGACAGAAAGAAATTTGGGGGCATTCACGAGTGTGGAAATTAATCACACCCTGAAAGAACAAAGTAAGTCAAAAGAAGAAATTACCACAAAAGAAACTAGAAAATATTTCAATATGATTGAAAATTAAAACATAGCACATTAAAACTTCTGGAATGACACTAAAGCAGTGCTTAGAAGCAAATTTATAGCATTATATTCCTATGTTAAAAAATTTTTTTTAATCTTGAATCAACAACAACCTTCTAGCTTAAGAAACTAAAAAAAGGGCAAATGAAACCTAAACCAAGAATAAGGAGATAATAATGTTAAATCAGAATATTAATTAATTTAAAAATAGAAAGATAATAAAGAAAACTAGTAAAACCAAAAGTTGCTTCTTTGAAAAGGTCAACAAAATTGACAAACCTTTAGCAACACTGACCAAGAAAAGACTAAAAGAAGCTCAAATTACTATAATCAGGAACGAAGCAGGAGACATAAATACTGACCTTACAAAAATGAAATGAAATAAGCAAACACAATTAACAATGTATGGAACAACTTACATAACCTAGATGAAATGGACAAATTCCTAGAAAGATACAAACTACTCAAACTGACTTAGGAAGGAATAGACCAAGTAAAGAGATTGGATTAGTAATGCAAAAACTACCTGCGAGCAAAGCCCAGGACTAGAATGGCTTCAGTGGTAAATTCTGCCAACTATTTAAAGAATCAACAACCCTTTCCACAGACTCTTCCAAAAGTTTGCAAAGGAAAGAATACTCCCAAATTCATTTTATGGGGCCAGTTTTATCAAAACTACACAAAGTCATCACCAGAGAAAACCAAAAACCAATATCTCTTATAAATTTAGATGCAAACATCTTTAGTAAAATATCAACACACATACCCTAGAGTTCCTGGTCTGCCACAAGAGAAGCCACTACAATGAGAAGCCACATCTACATGGGAAACTAGAGAATAGACTGAAACTAGAGAGTAGACCCCGCTCATCACAACTAGAGAAAGCCCTGCGTCAACAAGGACCCAGCACAACCAAAAATAAATACATTATTTTTTAAAAAATAAAGGATTAAAACTACATGATTATCTCAACAAATGCAGAGAAACATTTGCCAATAGAAATAATGAGTATGCTTGTGGTATAGATGGGGATGGCTTCACAGGTGTATATCTTCAAGTTCATCAAGTCATATACATTAAATAAGTATAGCTTTTTATATGTCCCATCATACCTAAATAGAGCAGCACTTTTCGTTGTTAATTTACAAAGTCCAATACCTTTTCACTATCAAAAAAGAAACCCCACTCAATTAACTAGAGATAAAAGGGGGGGTTCCCCAATAAAGAATTTAAAATAAAGAGCATCTTAATAAAAACCTTCACTAACATCATACTTAATAGTGAAAGGCTGAATGCTTTCCTCCTACAATTAAAAACAAGACAGATGTCTGCCCTCATCACCTCTATTCAATGTTGTACTATATGCAAATAAGCCTGGACAAAGGAGATAATGGCATCAAGATTGTAAAGACAAAGTAACCCTATTCAGAGATGACATGATCTCATATATAGGAAATCCTAAGAAATGTAAAAAAAAATAAAAGTTATTAGATTTAAAGCATTCAGCAAAGTTCAGAATACAAGGTAATATATCCCCAAAAAGTTGCATTTCTATACACTAACAATGAACAATCTGAAAATGAAATTAAGAAGACAATTATAATAACAAAAACATAAACAAAATACTTTAGAAATAATTTATCAGAAAAGTATAAGAATTGTACTTTGAAAACTACAAAAAAAAAAATTCACTGAAAGAAATTTAAGAAGATCTAAATAAATAGACACTGTTTCCCCATCTATTTCCCATGAAGTGATGGGACCGGATGCCATGATCTTCATTTTCTGAATGTTGAGCTTTAAGCCAACTTTTTCACTCTCCTCTTTCACTTTCATCAAGAGGCTTTTTAGCTCCTCTTCACTTTCTGCCATAAGGGTGGTGTCATCTGCATATCTGAAGTTATTGATATTTCTCCCGGCAATCTTGATTCCAGCTTGTGTTTCTTCCAGTCCAGCGTTTCTCATGATGTACTCTGCATAGAAGTTAAATAAGCAGGGTGACAATATACAGCCTTGACGTACTCCTTTTCCTATTTGGAACCAATCTGTTGTTCCATGTCCAGTTCTAACTGTTGCTTCCTGATCTGCATACANGGCAATCTTGATTCCAGTTTGTGTTTCTTCCAGTCCAGCGTTTCTCATGATGTACTCTGCATAGAAGTTAAATAAGCAGGGTGACAATATACAGCCTTGACATACTCCTTTTCCTATTTGGAACCAGTCTGTTGTTCCATGTCTAGCTCTAACTTTTGCTTCCTGACCTGCATACAGGTTTCTTAGGAGACAGGTCAGGTGGTCCAGTATTCCCATCTCTTTCAGAATTTTCTGCAGTTGATTGTGATCCACACAGTCAAAGGCTTTGGCATAGTCAACAAAGCAGAAATAGAGGTTTTTCTGGAACTCTCTTGCTTTTTTGATGTTGGCAATTTGACCTCTGGTTCTTCTGCCTTTTCTAAAACCATCTTGAACATCTGGAATTTCTTGGTTCATGTATTGCTGAAGCCTGGCTTGGAGAATTTTGAGCATTATGTTACTCGCATGTGAGATGAGTGCAATTGTGCAATAGTATGAGCATTCTTTGGGATTGAAATGAAAACTGACCTTTCCCAGTCCTGTGGCCACTGCTGAATTTTCCAAATTTGCTGGCATATTGAGTGCNAGTAATGTCTCTGCTTTTGAATATGCTATCTAGGTTGGTCATAACTTTCCTTCCAAGGAGTAAGCGTCTTTTAATTTCATGGCTGCAGTCACCATCTGCAGTGATTTTGGAGCCCCCAAAAATAAAGTCTGACACTGTTTTCACTGTTTCCCCATCTATTTCCCATGAAGTGATGGGACTGGATGCCATGATCTTCGTTTTCTGAATGTTGAATTTTAAGCCAACTTTTTCACTCTCCTCTTTCACTTTCATCAAGAGGCTTTTTACTTCTACTCTAATCTTTATGATTTCTTTCCTCTGACTGACTATAGGTTTTGTTTGTTTGTTTTTTCTGTAGCTCATTTAGGTGTAAGATTAGGTTGTTTATTTGATGTTTTTCTTAATTCCTGAGGTAAGCTTGTATTGCTGTTAATTTCCTTCTTAGAGCTTCTTTTGCTACATCTGATAGGTTTTAGATTGTCATGTTGTTATCTTTTGTCTCTAGGTATTTATTTCCTCTTTGATTTCTTCAGTGATTCATTGGTTGTTTAGTAGCATATTGTTTAACTTCCACACATTTGTGTGTTTTTTTGCAGTTTTTTTTTCTTGTAGTTGATCTAGTGTCATAGCGTTGCAATCAGAAAAGATGGTTGATATAATTTCAGCTTTCTTGAATTTGCTGAGACTTCTTTTGCGGCCTCACATGAGATCTTTCCTACAGAATGTTACATGTGCAGTTGAAAGAATATGTATTCTGCTGATTTTGTATGGACTATTCCATGTATATACATAATCCATGTAGTTTAATGTGTGATTTAAGTTAGTGTTTCTTTATTGATTTTCTGTCTGGATCATCTGTCCTTTTGATGTGAGTGGGGTGTTAGAGTCCCCTACTATTTTTGTGTTACTGCCAGTTTCTCTTTATGTATTATTAATATTTGTTTTATGCATTTAGGTGTTCCTACAATGGGTGCATATATATTTACAGCTTTATGTTCTTGGATTGATCCCTTTTTCGTTAATTCCTTTCTTTGTTTCTTATAATAGTCTTTGTTTTAAATCTATATACTTTTTTCTAAGTATTGCTATGCCAGGTTTCTTTTGATTTTCATTTGCATGAGACATCTCTTTATATCACCTCACTTTTAGATAGTTGGATGTCTTAGGTCTGAAGTGAGTCTCTTGTAGGCAGTGTGTGTGTGTATCTTGTTTTGTATCCATTCAGTCACTCTGTGTCTTGATTGGGACATTTATTCTATTTATATTCAATGTGATTTTGATTGGTGTGTTCTAATTGACATTTTGTTAATTGTTTTAGAATTGGTTTTATAGACCTTTTTTCCCCTTTCGAAATTTCATTCTCTTGTGTTTTGACAACTGCCTTTAGTGTCATGTTTGGATTCTTTTGTTTGTATATCTAGAGTAGATTTTTGATTTGTGGTTACCATCAGTTTTATATGTAGGAATATCTCAATATACATGTGATTATTTTCAGTTGCTTATTTCTGCATTTCAAACATTTTAACAACCCTTTGTTTTCACTTCTCTCCACACCCCCACCCCATGATTACTGTTTTTGACATCATCTTTTACATCTTTTTGTATCTCTTAACTGCTTATTGTGAATATAGAAAATTTTACTGGTTTAGTCTTTTAATCTTCCTACTAACTTTGTATGTGGTTGATTTGCTACCTTTACTGTATATTTGCTTTTAACAATGAGCTTTTCACTTTTGTGCTTTTTATATTTCTAGTTTTTGTCTTTTCTTTTCACTTGGGAAGTTCCCTTAACATTTCTTGCAATGCTGGCTTGGTAATGCTGAGCTCTTTGCTTTTGCTTGGTTATACAACTTTTGATCTTGCCATCAAATCTGAATTAAAGCATTATGGGGTAGAACATTTCTTATTGTAGGTTTTCCCTTTCATCACTTAAAATACATCATGCCACTCCCCTCTGGCCTATAGAGTTTCTGCTGAAAAGTTAGCTGATAGCCTGGCCTTATAGGAGTTCTCTTTTATCTAACTTGTTGCTTTTCCTTGTTTTACTGTTCTCTCTTTATCTAAATTTGTCTCATTTTAATTGTGGTGTGTGTTGGTGTGGTTATCTTTGGGATGATTGTGTTTAGAACTCTCAGTGCTTCCTGGACCTTGATACCATTTCCTTTCCCAGGATATGGGAGTTTTTCAGCTATTTTATCTTCAGATATGTCCTCTGCCCCCTTTCTCTCATTTCTCCTTCTGAGATTTCTATAATGCTAATATTAGGAGGTTTGATGTTGGGCTGATTCATGATACAACTGGCTGCAGGATCAGTGGTTATCTGACACTTGTTCCAGCCTGGTTTGGGATGTGGCCAAATCCCTGGGCAGCTGGCTGAGGGGCCTAAGGTGTTTAAATACTTGGTATTGGCCTGCTGGTGAGTGGGCTGGGTCCTACCATGGCAGGCTGCAGGCTGCAGTGGTCCTGGGGCTGGTGTCTGACTGCTGGTGGATAGGGCACCCTGTGTCCCAGGGTGACTGTGGGCTCAGGTCCTCTGAAGGCAGCTACTGTGTAAGTCCCTTCCTGGCTAGCTGCTTGGCCTGAGGGGTCCCAGTTCTGGTTCTGACAGACTGGTGGGTGAGGCTGGGTCCCCATAAGCTGGAGGGAGTATTCCAGAGGCCAGTGACCATGTGGTAGAAAGAACTTTCGAAATCGCCTGCCACCAGTGTCTGTGTCCCCATGGTGAGCTCCAGTTGCCTTCTGCCTCTCTGGTAGGCTCTCCAAGAGCAGCAGGTGGGTGTAATCCAGTCTCCTTTTAAATGACTGATTCTGCTATGACTCCTGGAGTGTGTGAGATTATGTGTGTGTTTTCTTCGAAGGGAGTCTCTATTTCCCATAATATTCTGACTTTCCTGAAAGTAAGTCCCATTGACCTTCAAAGCCGAATGTTCTCGATGGCATGTGTTGATGTAGGACTCCTGGACTGGTGACCCCAGTGTGGGGCTTAGACCTCTTGCTCCTTGGGGATAACCTCTGCAATTGTAATCATCCTCTCTTTGTGGGTTACTCACTTGGGGCTGTGGATTTGACTATAGTCTGACTCCACTTCTTCTCCCTATCTTCTTGTGGTTCCTTCTTTAAATCTTTAGTAGAAGATCTTTTCTGCTAATCATCCAGTTTTTCTCATCAATAGTTGCTCTGTAAATGGTTGTAATTTTGGTATCCCCATTAGAGGAGGTGGGCTCAGGGTGTTCCCACTCTGCTGTCTTGGCCAATTTGAGACTTTGTCTCTATTTTAAAACCCATGAGATATATTATCCTTAGCTTGTTATCTAGCATCAATTTCACATTTGTATTACTATTAATTAGTGAATAATTATAATTGCTCATTTAATATCCTTATAGATTATGCAAATGATTCTTTAGTTACAAATAAAAAATATTGTTCATATAATCTAATACCAGATGTTTTGTAATTCTAAAGCTCAGAGAAGGAAAGAGCTAGCCCTGCTATTTCAGATCTTTCACAGATCCTCAAGTCTCAAGATGGATCACCTTTTTTAAAGACTCCAAGTGAACGTTTAACTGATGAAGATCTGTTCCGTATAGTTTCATCAAAAAACTATGATAAAACATTCACAGCAATGTTATGGCATGAAGAAATTAAAGATCCACAGTTTGTTGGAAAATTGCTTCAAGAGAATGAAATGTTTACAGCACCATTCATCTCACCTTCTGTTGTTAAAAGAAGGGTGCTGGGTACTGACATCTCAAAGGTGGTAAGATACAGCATAATAAATTGAAAGCTTTTTATTTTAATTGCTATCCTTTAATATTTTCATTCAATGTTAATTTAAAACATCAATATTTTCTTATTTAAATGGAATTAAAAGTTTGCCATTTGATTCAATTCATTATTTATTTTTTAAAATTTATTTTGTTTTGGAGTACAGCCAATTAACAATGTCATGATAGTTTCTGGTGGACAACAAAGGGACTCAGCCATACATATACGTGTCCATTCTCCTCCAAACCCCTATCCCATCCAGGCTGCCACATAACTTTGAGCAGAGTTCCATGTGCTATACAGTAGGTCCTTGTGGTTACCCATTTTAAATATAGCAATGTGTAAATATTGATCCCAAACTCCCTAACTATGATAAAACCTGTTATATATTTAGAATTTTAAAGGGATATTTGGGAATCAATATTTTAATGTAAAAGTTCTCATCTGTACCAACAAATAATTTGTGGCTTGAATTATAATTTTAATGATAAATTGAAAGATACATGATTTCTGAGACAGAGAAATTATTTCATGTTCATCTATAAAAATTTTTACATATTAAGATAATTGTGAGAGCATAGTTGTTTTAAAATAATTCTATATACCTTAAACATGCCTTAGAAAATGATTAAAGTTGCCTTTGCTAAAAAAAGAAAAATGATGATATTTGACATATATTCGTATATATAAATGATATTTGACATATTCACAATATTTTTTATCATGCGATCTATTAAGTGGCATTATAAAAATAATTTTGTAAAGCCATTTGAGTTTGTCTAGAGATTGAATTAGGTGAAAATATAAATCTAAACTAGACTCATAATTTTAAAATATTAATTTGATTTATTTGGAATTATTTTTGAAGAAGAATCACAATTTTGCTTGGGAAAGGTCCTTCCACACTATTAAGTGTTCCCAAATGTCCCTCGTATACATTAATTATTTTCAAGTTTTATACATTCAAGAAATAATGAAAGATAAAAAGTTTCTTTAATGATGTTGTTATAGAAGAAGGTAATTAGAGTTCTGTGATGTATAATTTGTAATTACTTGTTTTAACTTTTGTGATTAAGGCTGATATTTTAGAAGAGAATTTACAAACTAAGATTGGAAAGCAAACTTACCAAGAAGCAAGAGAATTTCAAGGTAAAAAGATTTTGTCTTTTGTAAGAAAGATGTTAATGATTTTGTGTTCCCATATTATAAGTAAATGAAGTGAGAACATTACTCAGTATAGAAATAATTTTTTAGACAGTCATGAGATAATATATAAATATACTGACGAACGTGTAAAGATTAATTTGGTGAGTTAACATACTGCTCAGTCTATCTTAACTAAACTTTGTGTAAAAGGAAAGTGATAGCTTTGTCTCAAACATATAATAATATTTGGCATTATGAATTCTTAACATAATATTGTACCCCAAATCCATCAGTATAGCAGGAAAAAAATATATGCTTTGTGTTATAAATAATTAATGTTTTAGTTGGGTTTGGGGGGTGTTCAATGTATATTTTATAAAACATAAGATTATTCTTTTTTCTCAACATACATAGCTTTTATTATAACCCATCCATATCTTATTGCATTGGTTGAAACTTCCAAAGTAATTTTTTTTAAACAGTTGTGATGCAAGGAGATCAAACCAGTCAATCCTAAAGGAAATCAGTCCTGAATATTCACTGAAAGGACTGATGCTGAAGCTGAAACTCCAATAGTTTGGCCACCAGAAACAAAGAAATGACTCACTGGAAAAGACCCTGATGCTGGAAAAGATTGAAGGCAGAAGGAGAAGGGGACGACAGAGGATGGGATGGTTAGATGGCATCACCAACTTGATGGACTTGAATTTGAGCAAGCTCCAGGAGTTGGTGAAGGATAGGCAGCCTGTTGTGCTGCAGTCCATGGGGTTGCANTGGAAAAGACTGAAGGCAGAAGGAGAAGGGGACGACAGAGGATGGGATGGTTAGATGGCATCACCAACTTGATGGACTTGAATTTGAGCAAGCTCCAGGAGTTGGTGAAGGATAGGCAGCCTGTTGTGCTGCAGTCCATGGGGTTGCAAAGAGTTGGACACGGCTGAGTGACTGAACTGAGAGTATGGAAGTATCGCTCTTCTTTTGTGCTTTGAAATGAGAGTGTTTCTATGGTTTCACCTATGATGATTAGTTACCTGAGATAAATATTTTGATTATGGTCATTTATTTTGTTCAGAGTTTATCATGAGTTTTTAACCAGTAGTTGAACTCAATTAATTGACACATTTTTTTCATTGTGATAAAAGATACATAAAATTTGTCATTTTAATCATCTTTAAAGCATAAAATTTAATAGCATCAACTGCATTCACAGTGTTGTGCAATCATCACTACGTCTATATCCACAACTTTCATCACCCTGAAAAGAAACATGTTAGGCAGTAATTCCCACTCCTCTCTCCATCCCACCCCAGGTAAACTCTCACTTTCTTTCACTTACTTACTTTCTTACTCACTTACTTTCTGTGGGTTTGGCTATTATGTTTCATGTCAGTGGAATTATATATTTGTCCTTTTACACCTGGCCTGTTTCACCTAGCATAATATTTTCAAGGTTCACCACAGTTTAGNAAACTCTCACTTTCTTTCACTTACTTTCTTACTCACTTACTTTCTGTGGGTTTGGCTATTATGTTTCATGTCAGTGGAATTATATATTTGTCCTTTTACACCTGGCCTGTTTCACCTAGCATAATATTTTCAAGGTTCACCACAGTTTAGCATATGTCAGAATTTTGTTTCTTTTTATCAACTGTGGTGTTGGAGAAGACTCTTGAGTGTCCCTTGGACTGCAACCACTCCATCCAACCACTCCATCCCGTCCTAAAGGAGATCAGTCCTGGGTGTTCATTGGAAGGACTGATGCTGAGGCTGAAACTCCAATACTTTGGCCACCTGATGCGAAGAGCTGACTCATTTGAAAAGCCCCTGATGCTGGGAAAGATTGAGGGCAGGAGGAGAAGGGGACAACAGAGGATGAGATGGTTGGATGGTATCACCGACTCTGGGAGTTGGTGATGGACAGGGAGGCCTGGCGTGCTGCAGTTCATGGGGTCGCAAAGAGTCGGACACAACTGAGCAACTGAACTAAACTGAATGTATAATTGTATGTATATACCACATTTTGTTTATCCATTCATCTGCTGTTGGACATTTAGATTGTTTCCACTTTTGGCTACTGTGAATAATTCTACACTGAACATGGTATAGGATATCTGTTTAAATTTCTGTTTTCAATTGTTTGGGTAGGAGTATATTTGCTGGATCATAAAATAATTTCAAGTTTAGCTTTCTGAGGAACTGCACAACTGTTTTCCACAGCAGCTGCACCATTTTCTGTTCTCAGTAACAATATACAATGGTACACACCCTTGTTTTCCTTTTTGTTTGAATTATGTTTATTCCAGTAGGTATGAAGTATATCTCATTATAGTTTTGATTCATATTTACTTAATTATTAAAGATTATACACATCTTTTTATGTGCTTATTGGTAATTTGTATATCTTCTTTGGAAAAAAATATCTTTACAACTCCTTCATTTTTTTTTTAATATTTAAAGTATTTATTACCTACTTGACTTTAAACCGTCTCAATAAAACACAACAAAATTGTGTGACAATATAAATGATATCCTCTTACCAAAATTAAATTAACTTGGAAATAAATACTTCAAAATCTTGTGTTTGGTCATTTAAATTTTTTATATAATTTTTATAAATTGTATATAATTTATTAATCAAATAAAATATAAAAATGGAATTAGAAAATAGGAGAACTTTTTTTTTTTTTTTTTGCCTTCGATCTTTCCCAACATCAGGGCCTTTTCAAATGAGTCAGTTCTTCACATCGGGTGGCCAATGTATTGGAATTTCACCTTCAGCATCAGTCCTTCCNGCGTGCTGCAATTCATGGGGTCACAAAGAGTCAGACACGACTGAGCGACTGAACTGAACTGAACTGAACCGTGGGCTCTTGATACCTGATGTATGAAGGGGCCCGTAATGGCTTTCTTCCTCATTGTGGCCAGTTCCCCACCTGTCCAAAACTCTGCCCTTCCCTTGAGCAAAAGTGGAATTTATAGAAACAATATAGGGAAATATCCTCAAACTCTAAAAGAAGGACCAACAGGCTTGAAAAGACAGAACAGAGCTACTCGTGAAATTTCAGTTGCAGAAATTGACAGTGGATATTNTTCCCCACCTGTCCAAAAATCTGCCCTTCCCTTGAGCAAAAGTGGAATTTATAGAAACAATATAGGGAAATATCCTCAAACTCTAAAAGAAGGACCAACAGGCTTGAAAAGACAGAACAGAGCTACTCGTGGAATTTCAGTTGCAGAAATTGACAGTGGATATTGTGACATTGCAACTAGGGTGAATGAGCAGAAGCAACTATCTTCTGTCTTTTTGTTAACTCTGTTAAAGTTCCAATTCCGAAGAGAGACTGTTCTGTTGGTCTCAGAATCTGTTGGTCTCAGAATCTGTTGGTCTCAGAATCTGTTGGTCTCAGAAGTGGTCTCACAATCCCACTTCTTGGCAGGAAAGGATAAAGAATCTGACAGTTCATTGTACTGACTCAAGTGAAAAAGTCAAGTCCCTCAAATAAAGTCAGAATGCCTTTAACCAAAAAAAAAAAAAAAATGTTGAACTCATCCCTATTCAATTTAGGTAAACTGCCTTTCCAAGCAGATATTTGTAGGATTCTTTGTTGTTGTTGTTCCGTCAATAAGTCATGTCTAATTCTTTGCAACCCNAAAAAAAAAAAAAAAAAAAAAAATGTTGAACTCATCCCTATTCAATTTAGGTAAACTGCCTTTCCAAGCAGATATTTGTAGGATTCTTTGTTGTTGTTGTTCCGTCAATAAGTCATGTCTAATTCTTTGCAACCCCATGGACTGCAGCACTCCAGGCTTCCCTGTCCGTCACCATCTTCCAGAGTTTGTTCAAACTCATGTCCGTTGAGTCAGTGATGCCATCCAACCATCTCATCTTCTGTCACTCCTTCTCCTGCTTTCAATCTTTCCCAGCATTAGGGTATTTTCTGATGAGTCAGCTTTTCTCATCAGTTGGCTAAAGTATTGGAGCTTCAGCTTCAGCATCAGTTCTTCCAGTTAATATTCAGGGTTGATTTCCTTTAGGACTGACAGGTCTGATCTTGTTGCTGTCCGAGGGACTCTCAAGAATCTTCTCCAACACCCCAGTTCATAGCTTTGACTAGATGGACCTCTGTGGTTTGTCAACAAAGGTTGGTCTAGTCAAAGCTATGCAGATGACACCACCCTTATGGCAGAAAGTAAAGAAGAACTAAAAAGCCTCTTGATGAAAATGAAAGAAGAGAGTCAAAAGGCTGGCTCAAAACTCAACATTCAAAAAACTAAGATCATGGCATCCGATCCCATCACTTCTCGGCAAATAGATGGGGAACAATGCAAACAGTGACAGACTTTATTTTCTCAGGCTCCAAAATCACTGCAGACGGTGACTGCAGCCATGAAATTAAAAGACAATTGTTCCTTGAAAGAAAAGCTATGACCAACCTAAATAGCATATTAAAAGGCAGAGATGTTACTTTGCCAACAAAGATCCATATAAGTCAAAGCTATGGTTTTTCCAGTAGCCATGTACAGATGTGAGAGCTGGACTATAAGAAAGCTGAGTGCTGAAGAAATGATGCTTTCAAACTGTGGTGCTGGAGAAGATGCTTGAGACTCCTTTGAACACCAAGGAGATCAAACCAGTCCATTCTAAAAGAAATCAACCCTGAATACCCATTGGAAGGATTGATACGGAAGCTCCAACACTTTGGCCACCTGATGCAAAGAGCTGACTCATTGGAAAAGACCCTGATGCTGGGGAAAATTGAGGGTAGGAAGAGAAGTGGGCGACAGAGGATGAGATGGTTAGATAGTATCTCCAACACAATGAACATGAATTTGAGCAGTCTCCCGGAGATAATGGAGGACAGAGGAGCCTGGGGCGCTACAGTCCACGGGGTCACAAAGAGTCAGATGCAACTTAGCAACTGAACAGCAACTAAAAAGAGAAATGGTGTAATGCTTAATGGGAAACTTACAAACAGGAAAAAAGGAAGAATGTCTTTATGCCTTATTTTGCTCACTTGGAATGCAGACACATTTTTAATTAACCAAACTTTGCAATAAGCCACACAAAATTTCTTTGGGAATTTGAAAGATCTGTGTTTGAACACCCCATAGGTATTATTCCAGAGCTGTACAGACATCTCCAATTGATAGTAAAAATAGAAGACATTTAACCTAAGCACCTCCATCTATGGGTGTATTTTAACATCTCAACAATGTAAAAATTTTTGCCTCCGAATGTTTCCTACCCCCTTTCTTAGCTCTCCGTTTGTGGTTCTAGCACTGTAAATTTTGACCTTTCGATTGTAAGTACTTTCATTGTTACAGTAATAAAAACCCATGGTGATATACAAGGTATCATGGTGTCAGAGCAGCAGCATTTGTTACCCCTCCTCCCAAGTTCCATTAAAGAGCTAACAAAAAGAAAAGGACTACATTGGCAATAATACAGTGGTAAGAGGAGACTCACAAAAGTCCAGCTACACCATCAGTAGAGATGGACTGAGGAATAAGATGCTGGGCTTCAGCAGACTGACATGGTCGCTCTCAGAAAGCAGAAAGAGGCTCTGGCTCACTCTCACTGTCCCACATGGAAAGACTCTGTTGACTGTGGAATAACCAGCCAATCCATCGCTGCACACAAAATGTCTTTTGAACTGTCGGGTGCCAGTCCTTCCACTCCGCCTTCAGCCATTAATGCCATTACACCTGCTGTATTGGTGTAGCTGTAATGGTGTAGCCATTACAGTCGTAGCCGCTATCAGGATCTAAGGAAGGCAGCGCTTGTACCTATGCGAGGCCAAGTTGGGTGACCGGTACCAGCAGTCCACTCACCGGAACACATCACAGACCTCATATGCACTCAGATGGTCTTGAAATGCCATCTCATGTGAGTAGTCAGGGATGAAGAAGGTGGAAAATATCAACAGAGGTCCAGGTGTCACTGGCATGGTACTTATTCTTTGAAAGTAAGTGAAAGTGTTAGTCACTTCAGTTCAGTTCAGTTCAGTTGCTCAGTCGTGTCCAACGCTTTGCGACTCCATGAATTACAGCACGCCAGGCCTCCCTGTCCATCACCAACTTCCGGAGTTCACTCAGACTCATGACCTTGTGTTCAACTCTTTGCAACCCCATGGACTGTAGCCCGCTTGGCTCCTCTGTCACTGGGTCTCTCCAGGCAAGAATACTGAAGCGGGTCTTCTCCAAGGGGTCTTCCCGACCCAGGGATTGAACCCAGGTCTCCTGCATTGCAGGTGGATTCTTTACCATCTGAATCATGAATTCAGGAAATCTTGAATGAAGTGATTGTCTTACTTTGGTCTGCTCTATCAAATCACCATAGACTGGGTGGCTTATAAACCACAGAAATTCACTTCTCACTGTTCTAGAGTCTGGAAGTCCGAGATAGAGTCTGAAAGTCCGAGATCAGGTTGCCAGCCCTCTTCCAGGTTGCAGACTGCCAACTTCTAACTGTGTACTCACAGGCCGAAGGGGGCAAAGGCCTCGCTGGAGCTGCCTTCATTGGGCTGGCCCAAAAGTTCGTTTGAGTTTTCCTGTAACACCTTGTTGAAAACCTGATTGAACTTTTGGGCTAACCCAATATAAGGACACTAATCTCATTCAGGAGGGCTTTGCCCTCAGTTACTGCCTAAAGGCCCCATGTCCTAATACCATCACACTGAGATTAGAATTTCAACATAAGAATTTCGAGGGGCCCATTCAGTCCACTGAAACTTCGTATATAATCATGCATTATGTAGAAAAGAAATTAGAATACTAGAACTAGAGAAAGTAAAGGAATTTCCAATAACGAAAATCACCAGCTGAAACATGTAGGTGAAAAGTTAAAAACCACCCAAATTGCTTGGTGTCTGTTACAACACACTTGTTGCCTCTTGAAAAGGTAAGCCCCCAGACAACATGCAGTGTTGTCTTTCTACTGCAGAGGGCAGCAGAGCACCAGTCTCTTCAGGGCCAGGGCCAGGACTTGCAGAGATCAGGCCCACTCAAATCACGCCCGCTTTCAGGACCGTAGTCCAGAGGGACGAGCAGGTTCATGGTGAGGTCAGAGACTTCTGTGACCCCAAAGAGCGGGTCTGCTCCCCACTCCTTCCTATGTGCGTCAGACTGCAGAGCCAGAGCTGGTGAAAGAAAGATAATCAAGCCCTGCTGAACGCTGTAGGTCTGGAAACAGTGACTGTGAAGGCTCTTGGGAATAGGGGTTATGAGGACAAATCTGGGAGGACGTTTGCGGGCTTCTTGCTCACGGCACTGCCTTCTTCATACTTGAGAGCGATGCCTTTATTTCTCTCTCAGCACACAAGGTCTTAAGTCTTTTGCCTTAGATTATCTCTGAAGGAGTTCAGAGTATGCCACCTGAAAATATGCGTCTATAACAAGGATTGTTTTGAGCTGAAGACAATTGAGAAGAAACAGACGAGAAGAAAAAATCTCAGCCCTCCCTCTCTCTCTGCCAGGAAGTGCAGGACAATTCTTAATCACTGGAGACAATTCCTGATTCACCTCAGAGACACCTGCAGTGGCAGCTACATAACAAACCGCATTAAAACAACCCTCATCTTCCATTTGGAGAAGGCAATGGCACCCCACTCCAGTACTCTTGCCTGGAAAATCCCATGGATGGAGGAGCCTGGTAGACTGCAGTCCATGGGGTCACTAAGAGTCGGACACAACTGAGTGACTTCACTTTCACTTTTTACTTTAATGCACTGGAAAAGGAAATGGCAACCCACTCTAGTGTTCTTGCCTGGAGAATTCCAGGGTCGGGGGAGCCTGGTGGGCTGCCGTCTGTGGGGTCGCACAGAGTCGGACACTACAGAAGTGACTTAGCAGCAGCAGCAGCAGCATCTCCCATTAGTTTTCCCTGCATATTTACCTGCCTACAATTTGCTGCACCAAATGCTACTTTCTGAAAGCAAAGGTGCTAGTTTTCAGCTTTTCACATGTCTGGTTTTGCACCGTCACAGATTTGCCTGCAGTGGATAACTCAGTGTTTTCGGAATATTTAGACTGGATAGAAATCTGCCATTGCATTGCTACCTGTGTTTTCGCTGGTCCAGATTATCAAGTGTATGTCTGTATAGCTATATTCAAACATCTACAAGACATTTTATCAAGTGTATGTCTGTATAGCTATATTCGAACATCTACAACAAGACATTCTACAGCACACCCAGACTCAAGATCTGCTGGTTTTCCTAACAGAAGCAGCACTGCATGGGTCTCGAATGAGTGACTACTTTGGATACATGGAAATTTTGGAACAAATCTACCGACCAGTGCTGCTGAGAGTCATGTGGAACATTAGAGTGCAAAGTACACAGATCATGGAACACACAGTTTATCTTTATGTTTTATTTCTTTTTAAAGGAGACAAGGATTTGATTGTTTTCTGTGTCCATAACAACATATGCTTTGTGAATGCACAATATTATAGATCAGTACTGAGAGTTTTTGAATACGATAATATATTCAAGCAGGTATCAGCTCAATTGAAATGAATTCATTTTTGTCAGTCTGTTGTGTAAAGTTGTTTTGGGCTTCCCTAGTCGCTCAAACGGTGAAGAGTCTTCCTGCAATGCAGCAGACCTAGGTTCCATCCCTGGGTCAGGAAGATCCCCTGGAGAAGGGAAAGGCAACCCACTCCAGTACACTTGTCTGGAGAATTCCATGGACAGAGGAGCCTGGAGGGCTTCACTCCATGGGGTTGCAAAGAGCTGGACATGACTGAGCAACTAACACACAAGAAACACAAAGTCCCTTTACTTTGTTACTTCTCCATAAATTTATTGTCCTTTGTTAAGGTGCTATTATGAGCCCAAGTTCTAACCCCTATTTGAGTTGCTCATCCCTGAGTTTTCCCCATGAGTACTCAGATGCACACTCAGATGCACACATTAACAAACTTCTGATTGTTTTTCTCCTGTTAATTTGTCTTTTGACTATCTAATTTGCAGCACCTTAGTCAATAAACCTAACAGGGGTACAGGAAATTTTTTTTTTTCCTTCCCTGCATCTCCTTCCCATCCTTCATGTCCCTCGTGCTAAACAAAGTCAATTGTTATCACCGTCTCTCTCTTAACTTTCCAGCCAAGAACTGGCAACCCTAACTCCAGGGTAGACATGTGGTTCCTGAACAGACCTGGATAATGTGAGTGGAGGGTGCTGGAGCAGCATAGGGGGTCTCTATGGGGCTGTCTGCACATGCGGAGGGTAGAGTGGAGTCCACAGAACTGCCTATTTCTCAACATCGAGTTCTTTTTTAATCCATCTCTCTCAATTAATTCATTTTACTTTTAAAAGTTATTATTCACTTTTAATTATACAAAAAAAAGCACAAATGCATTCTCAAAGTAAAAATATTAAATGATACTTACAGCTAACTATTTGCCAGAACCTCTAAATCCCAGTCTCGTCACAGAAATAACCATTATTGCCAATTTGGCTTGATTATTATAGGCATGTGTCTATGCTTGGGTTTCACACATACTTACCAAAGAGTATAGTTACATTTTGTCATCACTGATAATTTTTACTTTACAGATTTGACATCAGATTATGCCTACTGAACTGTGACTTGCCTTTTGTTCATTCAACAATAGATTTCCGATACTGTTCATGCAACTTTAGAGATGCTTAGGTCTACGTCATACTCAGCACATGCTGTGTAACATTCTCTATATGTTTGCATTGTTCACTTAACCACTCCCGTGATGATGGATAAGATCTCCCTTTAGCTCAGTTGGTAAAGAGACCTGTAACGCAAGAGACCCTGGTTCAATTCCTGGGTTGAGAAGATCCTCTGGAGAAAGGAAAGGCTACCAACTCCAGTATTCTGGCCTGGAGAATTCCATGGGTCGTAAAGAGTCAGACATGACTGAGCAACTTTCACTTTCACTTTCATGATGATGGATATTTAGATTATTTATAATCTTTATTATAAATAATAATACAGCAAATAGCTGTGTGTTTATTTGTAAATGCTTTGTTACAATAAATTCTAGGAAGTAAACTGGCTGGGCAAAAGATATACACAGTTAAAAGTTTTAATGTGGTTTTAAACCTTTCTCAACCTGACCTTGAGAATGATAAGCTCCGAGCAGCAGAAATGGAGAAAAGTTCAAGAAGCTCAGATACGACAGGACTAGGACAACTCAGACTGCCATGATAGGCAAAGCCTGTTCCTGTGAGGATGTCTGAAGAGAGCTTTACAATGGACCTACAAAAGCCCTCATGGACAAAGGCTGCTCGTGCTGATTTGAGAGATACAGGTATGGCCATGGAGCTCATTAAAGTAAAGCAGCTGTTTACCACTGACAGCAAAAAAACAAACAACCTCACCTCCACTCTGGGACCCATTTTGGTCCCACAACACGGCTTCTTCTCTGAATGACAAAGGCAATCCTGAAGAAGTCGATGGGGACACCACCTAAGTGCTGCAGAAGAGGGAACGAGGATTTTCTCAGTCTTTGCTTCAAGAAGTAGCTGATTGATGGACAACATGCAATGATCCAAGCTCAGTGAGTACACACTGCTAAACTCTTTGATCTCACATACACGGCTTGATGCTGCCCCTCCAACCAATGTCCAGTGCTTGAGTGCTTGGCTGAATGATTACAGGTGATGAAACATGC
>SJYV01017911.1:194139-223908 GCA_006410875.1 Neotragus pygmaeus
TAAGAGACAGGTGTATATCTTTTGCCCAGCCAGTTTACTTCCTAGAATTTATTGTAACAAAGCATTTACAAATAAACACACAGCTATTTGCTGTATTATTATTTATAATAAAGATTATAAATAATCTAAATATCCATCATCATGAAAGTGAAAGTGAAAGTTGCTCAGTCATGTCTGACTCTTTACGACCCATGGAATTCTCCAGGCCAGAATACTGGAGTTGGTAGCCTTTCCTTTCTCCAGAGGATCTTCTCAACCCAGGAATTGAACCAGGGTCTCTTGCGTTACAGGTCTCTTTACCAACTGAGCTAAAGGGAGATCTTATCCATCATCACGGGAGTGGTTAAGTGAACAATGCAAACATATAGAGAATGTTACACAGCATGTGCTGAGTATGACGTAGACCTAAGCATCTCTAAAGTTGCATGAACAGTATCGGAAATCTATTGTTGAATGAACAAAAGGCAAGTCACAGTTCAGTAGGCATAATCTGATGTCAAATCTGTAAAGTAAAAATTATCAGTGATGACAAAATGTAACTATACTCTTTGGTAAGTATGTGTGAAACCCAAGCATAGACACATGCCTATAATAATCAAGCCAAATTGGCAATAATGGTTATTTCTGTGACGAGACTGGGATTTAGAGGTTCTGGCAAATAGTTAGCTGTAAGTATCATTTAATATTTTTACTTTGAGAATGCATTTGTGCTTTTTTTTGTATAATTAAAAGTGAATAATAACTTTTAAAAGTAAAATGAATTAATTGAGAGAGATGGATTAAAAAAGAACTCAATGTTGAGAAATAGGCAGTTCTGTGGACTCCACTCTACCCTCCGCATGTGCAGACAGCCCCATAGAGACCCCCTATGCTGCTCCAGCACCCTCCACTCACATTATCCAGGTCTGTTCAGGAACCACATGTCTACCCTGGAGTTAGGGTTGCCAGTTCTTGGCTGGAAAGTTAAGAGAGAGACGGTGATAACAATTGACTTTGTTTAGCACGAGGGACATGAAGGATGGGAAGGAGATGCAGGGAAGGAAAAAAAAAAATTTCCTGTACCCCTGTTAGGTTTATTGACTAAGGTGCTGCAAATTAGATAGTCAAAAGACAAATTAACAGGAGAAAAACAATCAGAAGTTTGTTAATGTGTGCATCTGAGTGTGCATCTGAGTACTCATGGGGAAAACTCAGGGATGAGCAACTCAAATAGGGGTTAGAACTTGGGCTCATAATAGCACCTTAACAAAGGACAATAAATTTATGGAGAAGTAACAAAGTAAAGGGACTTTGTGTTTCTTGTGTGTTAGTTGCTCAGTCATGTCCAGCTCTTTGCAACCCCATGGAGTGAAGCCCTCCAGGCTCCTCTGTCCATGGAATTCTCCAGACAAGTGTACTGGAGTGGGTTGCCTTTCCCTTCTCCAGGGGATCTTCCTGACCCAGGGATGGAACCTAGGTCTGCTGCATTGCAGGAAGACTCTTCACCGTTTGAGCGACTAGGGAAGCCCAAAACAACTTTACACAACAGACTGACAAAAATGAATTCATTTCAATTGAGCTGATACCTGCTTGAATATATTATCGTATTCAAAAACTCTCAGTACTGATCTATAATATTGTGCATTCACAAAGCATATGTTGTTATGGACACAGAAAACAATCAAATCCTTGTCTCCTTTAAAAAGAAATAAAACATAAAGATAAACTGTGTGTTCCATGATCTGTGTACTTTGCACTCTAATGTTCCACATGACTCTCAGCAGCACTGGTCGGTAGATTTGTTCCAAAATTTCCATGTATCCAAAGTAGTCACTCATTCGAGACCCATGCAGTGCTGCTTCTGTTAGGAAAACCAGCAGATCTTGAGTCTGGGTGTGCTGTAGAATGTCTTGTTGTAGATGTTCGAATATAGCTATACAGACATACACTTGATAAAATGTCTTGTAGATGTTTGAATATAGCTATACAGACATACACTTGATAATCTGGACCAGCGAAAACACAGGTAGCAATGCAATGGCAGATTTCTATCCAGTCTAAATATTCCGAAAACACTGAGTTATCCACTGCAGGCAAATCTGTGACGGTGCAAAACCAGACATGTGAAAAGCTGAAAACTAGCACCTTTGCTTTCAGAAAGTAGCATTTGGTGCAGCAAATTGTAGGCAGGTAAATATGCAGGGAAAACTAATGGGAGATGCTGCTGCTGCTGCTGCTAAGTCACTTCTGTAGTGTCCGACTCTGTGCGACCCCACAGACGGCAGCCCACCAGGCTCCCCCGACCCTGGAATTCTCCAGGCAAGAACACTAGAGTGGGTTGCCATTTCCTTTTCCAGTGCATTAAAGTAAAAAGTGAAANGAGCCGATACCCAGTCTGTGTTCCGCAGACGCCCTGTGCCGAGGTCCGGCCTGTGTGCCGCGGTCGCCCTGCGCCGAGGTCCGGGCTGTGTGCCACGGTAACCCTGCACCAAGGTTTGGCCTATGTGTCGCTGTTGCCCTGAGCTGATGTCCGGCCTCAGTGTCACGGTCACCCTGCTCAAAGGTCTGGACTGTGTTCGGTGGCCGGCTAGCAACGAGTTCCAGGCTGTGTGACGTCGTAGCCCTTCACTGATTTTCGCGCTGTGTGCCACGGTCGCCCTGCACCGAAGTCCGGGTTGTGTGCCACCATCACCCTTCACTGAGGTTCAGGCTATGTGCACTGGTTGCCCTGATCGATGTCCTAGATGTGTGCCACAATCGCCCTGTGCCTCGATCTGGCCTGTGTTCTGCGGTCACTCTGTGCCAATATCCGGGCTTTGTTCCGCGGTCAGCTAGCGACGAGTTACTGGCTGTGTGCTGCGCTTGCCCTTCACTGTGTTTCGGGCAGTGTGCCACGGTCGCCCTTTGCCAAGGTTCGGGCTGTGTTCCGTGGTCGGCTAGCAATGAGTTCCAGGATGTGTGACGTGGTCGCCCTTCACTGAGTTTCGGGTTGTGTGCCGTGGTCGCCTTGCGCCCAAGTCTGGACTGTGTTCGCGGTCAGTGGCTAGTAACGAGTTCNGCTAGCAATGAGTTCCAGGATGTGTGACGTGGTCGCCCTTCACTGAGTTTCGGGTTGTGTGCCGTGGTCGCCTTGCGCCCAAGTCTGGACTGTGTTCGCGGTCAGTGGCTAGTAACGAGTTCCATGCTGTGTGCTGTGGTCGCCCTTCACTGAAGTTTGGGCTGTGTGCGGCAGTCGCCCTGCGCCAAGTTTTGGGCTGTGTGCCACAATCTCCTTTGGTCGAGGTCTGTGCTGTGTGCCAGGGTTGCCTGCGTTGAGGTCCGGAATGTGCTGCAGTTGCCCTTGACTAAATTTCGGGCTGTGTGCCGCGGTCACCCTTCACTGAGTTTTAGGCTGCTTTCAACGGTCGCCCTGCTCGATGTTCTAGATGTGTGCCTCGATCGCTCTGTGACTTGGTCCAGCCGGTATTCTGCGTCGACCTATTCCAAAATCTGGGCTATGTTCCGCGGTCGGCTAGCGACGAGTTACTGGCTGTGTGCCGTGGTCGCCTTTCACTGTGTTTCGNTACATTACTTATAATACCTAACGCAGTGCAAATGTGCTAGCTAAACAGTTGCCTGTGTGTGGCAAATTCAAGTGTTGTTCTTTGGAACTTTCTGGAATTTTTCTTCTGCTTTAAATTTGTGGTTGATTGAATCCAGAGATGTGGAACCTGTGGATATGGAGGGAGGGGGCCAACTGTAATAACTGCTGTGCTCAGAAGCCCAGCCCTGGATGGACAGCTGCTCTGGACCACCCAAAGTCAGGCTTGAGAGGGAAATCAAACCCAAGTGCCCCGAGAGGAGTCTGTGCCCCAAAGTGTGCTACTGTGAATTACCCTAGGAAACATGGCTGAAGGGGCTGGTTTATACTCAAAGAGACTAAAATGGGCCCTTATATGCCTCATAAGAGTTTTCTTTCTCAGAGAGAGAAAAAGAAGGTGAAAGATAGTATTAGGTCATTTGTCTTCGTTTTGGGAGGCTGTTGGGTGTGTGTGTGTGTGTACGCGCATGTGTGTGTGTGTATTTTATGGTTTCAGTGAGGTACTCAGAGCCCAAATAAGAAGGAACACTGAAGGCAGTTTATTTCTTCAAGATAATGCATTCCATGACATCCCCAGGAGTTTAACTGACGTAGCCCAGCTATGTCAATTTGTTTCAGTCCGAAATATAGATGGATTGCTTAGCAGAGAACTCTGGGCTAAGAATGTGCATTAAGGAATCACTAAGAGCTGCTATGGATTGGAATGCCCCGCTAAATTCATATACTGAAGCCTTAGCCCTCATTATGATGGGGTTTGGAGACGGGCCCTTTGGAAGAGTAAGGTTTAAATGAAGTCACAAGGCTGGGTCCCTTGTGATGGAATTAGTGCTCATATAAGAGGAGACACTTGCATTCTTTCTCTCTCTCCGCCATGTAAGGACACAGCAGGAAGGCAGTTGTGTACAAGCCAGAAAGAGAATCTTCACCAGAAAATGACCATGCTGGCACCTTGATCTTGGACTTGTAGCCTCCAGAACTGTGAGAACGTACATTTCTACTGTTGAAACAAATATTCTGTTGTGATCATTTATTATAGCAGCCCCAGCTGACTGATACAAGAGCCGTGGGAATGGGCCACATTACACAAAGAGAGACCAGAGAGTGAGATGAGAAACAGATCAAAAACAGATGGGAGCCTGACAGTTAAGGCAGGGCAGAGTAGAGAGATCCAGGGAAGAGCAGCAAGCCACCGAAGAGGCAGGGAGGAAATGAGGACTGTGCCGAGAGAGGAGGCAGGGGTGCTATGCCGAAGCACAGTGTTGGGGGAGGAGAACGGCCTGTTAGACCTTCTGCAGTGAAGTCGTTGCTAACCTCAGAGACAATTCCAGGCATAAGAGAGAGGCCTTCTCTCCTCCCTTTTGCAGGGCAGGCTGTCTGACCCTGCTTGGCCCAGCTACAGGGCCTGAGGCTTGTGGGCTGGAGAGTAATGTTTCAGGAGCTCCTTCTACAGCAGCTGGTCCATCAGGATGCTCTGCTGCCTGTGTCTAAGAAGAAGCAAACAGTGCTTAGCTCACCTCCAGATTGTCTGGTCAGACTGCTTGGTAGGCCTAATGCTCATGTGTGTGTGCTAAGTCGCTCAGTCATGTCCGACTCTTTGCAACCCCATGGACTGCAGCCCGCCAGGCTCCTCTGTCCATGAGATTCTCCAGGCAAGAATACTGGAGTGGGTTGCCATGCCCTCCTCCAGGGGATCTTCCTGACCCTGGGACTGAACCCACATCTTCTGCATCTCCTGCACTGCAGGTAGAGTCTTTATCACTGAGTCAGCTAGGAAGCCCCAGCCTGATGTTCATGTCCTAAGTTACTAGATGGAACTCCACTGAGGTTGGAGCCAGCTCCCAGTCCCAAGCTAATGAAATGGAGACCTCAGCTCCTTCAGCTATCTGCTGCGGGCTCCTTTCTTAGGGGCTGGTTCTTCCTTCCCTTACATTAGCTTAGTAAATCTCTGATTTATACTTTGGACACTTAGATGCAACCAAGAGTATCTTGGCCCCCGTCCTCATTGCATCACTGCCTCATGTCGGTTTACAGTCTTTTCACTGCCCCATTTCCTCTGCCCTGAGAACCCCAATCATGCTATATGGGGTAGGGGCCCAGCTCTGAGGTGCTGTCCTGACTGGCGTTTCTGAGTGCCTCAATGCCCTGACAATACGGGAGCTCTTTCATTTTTTGAAAAATCTTAACAGACATGTAACACATTTATCTCAATCACAAGTCAACAGAGGACATTCAAACACTTAACAGAGTAAACACGAGAGCTGTCTCCAGGCTGCAATAGCCTTCTTGCTGGAACACAGGCAGACATAACAAACTTCTCTCATCTCCCTCCCACTACATCCTTCAGACTAGGCCCATTGCCTGTCATTCTTGGACCCTGATGATCCCTGCAATGAATAAACAATTAGGCCTGAAGCAAGTTTCCGGAGGAAGCCGAGCCCACACTGCCTGTGGCCTGATCTGTGATGAATGATCAGGGATCTTGGGAAATGCTGTGTGTCATATTTCACCCAGGGAATCACTTCTTGGTGTTAACTTTTTTAAAAAGTGATTTATAAGAGGGCAAAAAAAAAAAAATGTCTACCAGAAATCAGCACCCTCGTTCAGTTTTGTAGAATCCTTTGACATGTTCAGATGAAAGAGATAGTCCTGCGTAATCGTTCTGAACCTGTGGACAATCTGTTACGGTCTAATGGGTATTGGACCAAGCCTGGTGGATGCAGGGGGGCAGTGCAGGTATTCCAGCCCTGTTTGCTGCAGGCCCCAAGGACAGTTAGAGGAGCCCTGTGCTTCCTGTCACATCTCTCATAAAGAAGGCAGAAATGAAATCCAACCCAAGGCCTCTGCTGCTGAAAACCTGAATACACAGAAAGGCTATGATTTTCTCTGGCCCTAGTAAAACTGCTAAACTGCTTCAGTTTCTCCCTGAGGGTAGACGGAGGATGCAGCATGAAGCAGCTGCCGTGTTTATCTATCCTGATCCTATTCTATGCAGATAGACACCTCTGCTCCACCCTAGCCCCTGCATCCTCCCCTGAGCCCGCCTCCCTACCCAATTCCAAGAGAAGAGTGGTCAGCCCATCAACCCAAAGATCAGTTTCTCCAAGAAATGATGTTGGACCTCCTTCCTCAAAACCTGGATGTTACTGCTTTGTGACGATGTCTCCACCCACTTGTGCCATTATCCACCCTGACAACAGACTACTATATATGGAAAGTTAACATGTCAAAAGTGCATTCATAAATGTCATTTGTTGATCCAACCTGCGTGTACAATGTTATGCACATGTACATAATACAGGTGCATAACAATAAAACAATAAAACTGGACTATTAAGACCATATTTTTAAAAACCTGGATATTGCTAAGTACCTCCAATGGTCAGATTCTATCTGCCTCCTCAGGTCCTAGGTATTGATCTTTGAGCGCCGTGTCTATTTCTCTTGTCCTACCCCATAATCCGTGGGTGGGTGAAGAATACAATATTATATACAAATGCAGATACAGCCAGGGAAATCTGCCTCACTAAAGCAGATGAAAGTGTGCACGCTGACATCTATTCTACCATCTCAGTGAGTCCAGCATCCGGACCAAAGACGTGCCAATTACTTTCCGAGTCGCCTGGGCCAGAGGCTCATTAGTGGAGTAAGGGATGAGAGTGATGGCAGAGAACAGGCCGCCCACTGCTCACAGGCAGCAGCTGCCAAGCGTCAGAACGGGCCGTAGGAGACAGCACGAACATCACGTCCCCATCCTGGTTCGGTCCCCGGGTGACTCTAGGACTTGGTTCTCCCTCCGCCTCACCTCCCTCCTCGGCGGCAGGAGAACACTGGCTGCTGCCCAGGGAGGGCCAGGTTGAGAAGCCCCTAATGAGGGACCCGGCAGCAGCTGATAGCTGTCCTGTGTGGAACAGCACGTCCCTGCTAGCCCACATCCCCCGCCTCCCCTCAGGGAGATCAGCGGCGGCAGGCGGCTCACGGCACATCACCCACAGCTCTGTGAGCCCCCTGGGGGTCTAGAGGCCACTCACTGGATGGTTGCTGCTCCTAACAACATCATGCCCGTGCTCCTGCGTCCTCCAGTGATAACTCATTTACTTAGGAGACTTAATAGAAGCCAAGCATCACCTCGTTGCCAGCTCACCACAGCGGTGCTCCTCCTATTAGCACTGCTGAGGTTTTGCTGAGCTTCTTTTTGATTCAGGGAGTTACCGAGAGGCTCATGGCCAATGCACATGAGTGGGGTGCCTGGTCAGGGAACACTTCTGCCTGCCCGAGCGGTGGGGAAAGTTCAACTCTGGGTCCATCTTTTAACTTGCTTCTCTCCACTTGACATCTTGTGTTGTGTCACTTAAAGTGTCCTTTTCCTGAGGCTGTGGCAAAAAGGGAACACTACTGCACCGTTGGTAGGAATATAAATTGATACAGCCACTATGGAGAACAGTGTGGAGAATTCTTAGCAAACTAGCAATAAAGCTACTGTATGACCCAGAAATCCCACTACTGGGCATATAGCCTGAGAAAACCGTAACTGAAAAAGACACGTGTATCCCAGTGTTCATTATAGCACTACTTACAATAGCTAGGATATGGAAGCAACCTAGATGTCCATCGACAGATGAATGGATAAAGAAGCTGTGATGTATATATACAATGAAGTCATACTCAGCCATAAAAAGGAATAAATTTGAGTCAGTGCTAATGAGCTGGATGGACCTAGAGCCTATTATACAGAGTGAAGTAAGTCAGAAAGAGAAAGACAAATATTGTATGTTAACACATATATATGGAATCTAGAAAAACGGCGCTGATGATCCTATTTGCAGGGAAGGAATGGAGACACAGATATAAAGAACGGATGTGTGAAGCCGGCAGGGAAAGGAGAAGTGAAGTGAAGTAAAATATTAGTCGCTCAGTCATGCCAACCCTTTGCACCCACGGACTGTAGCCCGCCAAGCTTCTCTGTCCTTAGAATTCTCCAGGCAAGAATACTGGAGTGGGTTGCCATTCCCTTCTCCAGGGGATCTTCTTGACCCAGGAATCGAACCAGGGTCTCCTTCATTGCAGGCAGATCCTTTACTCTTTGAGCTACAGGGTAGTCACAATGGGACAAATTGAGAAAGTACCATTCACATATATACTCTATCACATATTAAACAGATAGGTAGTCGGAAGCTGCTATATAATACAGGGAGTCCAACCTGGCGTTTTCTGATGACTCTGGAGCGATGGGGTGCAAGGGGGGAGGCTCAAGAGGGAGGAGATATAGATATAATTATGACTGGTTTGCATTGTTGTATGGCAGAAACCAGCATAACACTGTAAAGCAATTATCCTCCAATTAAAAAATTAAAAATAAATTATCCCTCTTTTGGGTGAGACTGGACCTTGGGTCACAAGGAATTATTTCTGGAGGTGACGCAGGGAAGCTGCATCAGGCACTCCGTAATGGACAGCATTCTGATTGCCAGAGCCTCGCGTCTGGCAGCTCACTGTCTCTCTGTCCTTGCCCGCCTGGTTCCTTGTCCCTCAGGAACAGCAGTGGCAACCACTCAGCGCTGGAGCCCATAACTGCATGATGAGTTCCCGCCTCATAGTGATTATTAGGGGGAAGGGTAATAATTGTTTTCGCCTGTATTCTCGTTCATATGGTCAGAGACCCAGAAATGACAAATTCTGCCCTGCAGTCACATCCAGTCCCTACTACAAGAGTCTAGGAAGGTACATGCAAGGTGCAGAGGCAGAATGAACATTTTAAAACAACTTATGAACAGCTCTCAAATGCCTGACATTCTGAAAAGAGCTCTGTGAAAAATGCAGAGTAGATTCTCCTTGAGAAAGACCTTCACTGGCCTCACTCTTCCCCACACACTTGATCTAGGAATTAACAAGTTCAGAAGCACTTACAGAGGGGAGTAAAGAGAAAGATGAGCCTCAGAGCCCTGCAGGGTCCAACTATCCAACTCCTTATACTCAACATGAAAGAGGAAGACGTGTCCGTTTACAAATTCTACAGTCAGGCAAATGGAAAAGAACAAGAGAGAGGCGGGGGACCCAAAAATAGCACCTTTCAAGGCACAAAGCCCCCCTACACACATAAGTCATTGTCTGGGACTCAGTTCCATCATCAGATTAGCAAGTCTTCAGCCCCTGAGGAGGTGGATGAAGGTCAGTGCTCCTGAGTGGGATGAAGAGGAAGCAGTGTTCCTTCCTTACTACTGACATCATCACTGTTGTCATCAAGCCTAGACAAACACCCCCATGTCTATGCAGCCATTCTGGGGAACTACTGCTTATTTACCCTGCTTCTCCCATGGACTCAGCATGATGCATGGTACTCTACAACCTGAATAGAGTTCTCCCCAGTGATTATAACTAAGACAGCACTATTAACTCAGATATTACACTTCAGGATGCAACTAGGATTGGAAGGGTACACTGAAACTGGCCAGTGAAGCCCCAAAGACAGACCTAGAAATGAAATTCCTCACGTGGTAGAGCAGGTGCTCAGCGTCAGGTCAAGGGGGAAACTCCATCTAAGAAATTAATCCTGGTGCTTAGACAGTGAGGAGTCTAAAGTCCAGCCAAAATCAACAGGGGTATGCTGCCAAGCAGACNGTTGCAAATTGGAATCAACTGTCTTCTAGTATAAAAATAAGAAACAGAACCATGATCCCTTTGCTCTACCCCAATTAATCAGAGTCCTTCCAAAGGTCTTCCACAAACCTTGTGTATAAGCTTGTTATGTGGCAGCTTGTCATTGGTAATGGAATGCTTACGTATGTTGCTCAGCTTCCTCATTTTCCAGTGTCCATCCCATATGCAATTATACTTGCTATCTATCCTCCTGTGCATGGTGAGTCCCTGCACCTGGAATGAGCACTAGCTTTTCCACCAACACATCCCACATCCCAGGCCAAGATAATAACATAAAGTGTTTCAATTTGGCATTCAATACAGTAGAAGTGGAGAAGACTCTTGAGAGTCTCCTGGACTGCAAGTAGATCAAACCAGTTGATAATCCTAAAGGAAATCAACCCTGAATATTCACTGGAAGGACTGCTGTTGAAGTTGAAGCTCCAATACTTTGGCCACCTGATGCCATGAGCCAACTCATTGGAAAAGACCACGATGCTCAGAAAGGTTGAGGGCAAAAGGAGAAGACAGTGGCAGAGGATGACATGGTTGGATGGCATCACCGACTCAATGGACATGAACCTGAGCAAACTCCAGAAGGTAATGAAGGACAGGGAATCCTGGCTTGCTGCAGTCCATGGAGTCACAAAGAGTCCATGACTTAGTGAATGAACAGCAACAACCGTGGAAATTAGAAGGTTTAGGGGAGAAACTGAGTATCGGGAGGAAGAAAACAAAACCATTCCCGGAGAAGATCCTGCCCACATGTACTGTCAGAAGTTGAAGAAAAGAGAAAAAAATGTAAAGATCATATTGGAATAGGTCAGGAAAACAGAAGCAAATAAGAACAGATATACTCCAGGCATTCTTGAAAAGGAATAATGGGAGAAAACTCTGGTTCAGACAGGGATAATTGTTACTAGAACAGATAGTGTAGAGGAAAAAAAGTTGTTGAGAACAGACTGACTTAACACAGAATCCCTTCTAAAAATGCCTGCATGATGGTATTTACGTAATTTATAGCTAATGTTTTTGCTCCTGCCAGTTTAGTAAATGCTTGTCCAAGTAAACCTTTAAATTGTGACTTTCTGAATCTTCTGCTAATCTGAGTATCTTAAAAGCAGATGGTATGTCTTATTACTCTTTGAATCCCTTGCCTATGATAGTGCCTGGCACATCAATGTTCAATAAAGGTTGTTTCACTAACTGAAACAAACACATGAGTTATCCACTTAAAGGTGATTATATTGTCTTTTCCACCTTAGGAAGTGGCCATATACACAGTTCACAGCAAGTCAAAGCCCCAATGTGGCGGATTGTTAGATCTCAGAACAAATTACAAAGCTTTGAGGCTCCTTAAAGGCCCTTGCTTTAGATGGCCTGTGTTTACCAAGATAAAGAAACAAGAGGCCTCTCCTGAATGTGCAAGGATAAGCAATAAAACAATAAGGTTCTGAATGTGAGTCTAAACCAAATCATAACATGGTTCTTCTGGGGGCTCTGTACTATTTTTTTGATAACTAATGCAATAATGGAGGTTCTATCCAATCCATGTGTATATAGCCAGAGAAAAAAGATTTAAAACCTGGATTGTTTGCTATAGGTCTAGAATCACTCCACTAAAAATTGCATTTCACTGGGGAAAAAATCCATCCCAATGAAAACTTACTCCTGTTTAGAAGTAAGCAGAGTTATATAGTCTGTCCTAGAATGAATTTAGTGAGAATAAAAGTCTTCTTTCTTAAAAGCCAGTTCTCTTAAAATGCTTACTTAAAAGCTTAATCACATAACAACAAGAAATTAGAGGTTTCATAGAAATTCATTTTTTGGTTCAGTTCATTTCAGTTCAGTTCAGTCGCTCAGTCGTGTCCAACTCTTTGTGACCCCATGAATTGCAGCACGCCAGGCCNCGGTTGCCTACGGTTGAGGTCCATGCTGTGTGCCAGGGTTGCCCTGCGTCGAGGTCCGGGATGTCTGCTGCGGTTGCCCTTCATTGAAGTTTGGTCTGTGTTCTGCGATAGCCCTGTGCCCATGTCCGACCTGTGTCCACCCTCGGCTTGCGACCTGTTCCCGGCTCTGTGCCGCGGTACCTCTTTGCCAAGGTCCGGACTGTGTGCCGCGGGAGCCTTCTCCAGAGGTCCGGGCTGTGTTCCATGGTCCCCCTGTGCTGCGGTCTGGGCTGTGAGCCGCTGTCGCCCTGAGCCGATGTCCGGCCTGTTTTCCGCAGACCCCCTGCACCGAGGTCCTGCCTGTGTGCCGCGGTAGCCCTGCGCCGAGGTCCGGCCTGTGTGCCACGGTCATCCTGCCCCGAGGTCCAGCCTATGTGTCGCGGTTGCCCTGCACTGACGTCCGGTCTGAGCGTCATGGTCTCCCTGCTCCGAGGTCCAGACTGTGTTCCACAGTCAGCTAGCAACAAGTTCGAGGATGTTTGACGTGGTCGCCCTTCACTGAGTTTCGGGTTGTGTGCCGCGGTCGCCCTGCACCGAATTCCAGACTGTATTCCGTGGTCAGCTAGTGATGAGTTCAATGCTGTGTGCCGCGGTTGCCCTTCACTGAGATTCGGACTGTGTGCCGTGCTCGCCCTGCGCCAAGTTCTGGGCTGTTTCACGGTCTCCTTATATCAAGGTCTGTGCTGTGTGCCAGGGTTGCCCTATGTCGATGTCCGGGATGTGCTGCGGTTGCGCTTCACTGAGTTTCGGGCTGTGTGCCGTGGTCACCCTTCACTGAGATTCAGGCTGAGTACAGCGGTCGCCCTGCTCGATGTCCTCGATGTGTGCCGCGATTGTTCTGTGCTTTGGTCCGGCCTGTGTTCTGTGGTCACCCTGTCCCGAAATCTGGGCTATATTCCGCGGTCGGCTAACGACAAGTTACTGGCTGTTTGCCGTGTTCGCCTTTCACTGTTTTTCAGGCAGTGTGCCACAGTCGCCCTTCACCAAGGTCCAGGCTGTGTGCTGCGGTCGCCCTGCGCTGAGGTCTGGGCTGTGTGCCACGGTCCCCTGCACTGAGCTCCACGCTGTGTGCCACGGTCACCCTGTGCTGCGTTCCAGCCTGTGTGCCCTGGTAGCCTTGATCCGAGTTCCGGGCTGTGTGCCGCGGTAGCCTTGTGCCGAGATCTGGGCTGTGTGCTGAGGTAGCCTTCTTCAGAGGTCCGGCCTGTGTGCTGCGGTTGCCCTGTTCCGAGGTCCGGGCTGTGTGTCGCAGTCACCCTGCGCCAATGTCCGGGCTGTGTTCCACTGTCAGCTGGAGACGAGTTACGTCCTGTTTTCCATGGTCGTTCTGCGCAAAGGTCCAGGCTGTGTTCCGCGGTCGGCTAGCAACAAGTTCCGAGCTCTGTACCCCGGGCACACAGCATAGATTTCCGGGCTGTGTGCCGCCATCTCCCTTCAATGAGGTTTGGGCTGTGTACCGCTGTCGCCCAGTGCCGAGATCCTGTCTGTGTGCCATTGTAGCCTTGAACCGTTTTCCGCCTGTGTGCCACGGTAGCCTTTCACCGAGGTCCGGGCTGTGTGCCGCAGTTGCCCTGCGCCGAAGTCCGGTCTGTGTGCCACGGTCGCCAACTTCCGAGGTTCATGTTGTGTGCCAGGGTCGCCCTGTGCCAAGGTCCTTGCTGTGTTCCTCAATCGCTCTTCACTGTGCTTCGGGCTGTGTGCCGCGGTGGCCCTGTGACAAGTCCAATCTGTGTTCCGCCTTCGGCTTGCGATGAGTTCTGGGCTCTGTGCCTCATTCCCTCTGTGCCGAGGTCCGGGCTGTGTGCCATGGGCGCCCTGTTCTGAGGTCCGGGCTGTATGCCGAGGTAGCCTTCTGCAGAGGTCCAGGCTGTGTGCTACCATCGCCCTGTTCCGAGGTCCGGGCTGTGTTCTGCGTTCGCCCTGTGCCAAGGTCCAGAATGTGTTCCGCGGTCGGCTAGCAACGAGTTGCAGGCTGTGTAATGCGGTCGCCCTTCAATGAGTTTCAGGCTGTGTGCCTCGGTCGCCCTTCGCGGAGGTCCTGGCTGGGTACCTTGCTTGCCCTGCGACAAGTTCCGGCCTGTTTGCCGTAGTCACGTGGCGCCAAGGTCCGGGCTGTGTTCCGTAGTCACCCTGAGCTGAGGTCCGACCTGTGTGCTGCGATCACACTGCGATGGGGTCCTGGATGTATGCTGCAGTGAATATCTGCTGACATCCATACTGTGTTCCAGGGGCTCCTTGCCTTAAGGTCTAGGATGTGTGCCGCGTTTGCCTTTCACTGAGGTTCAGGATGTTTGCCGCAGTCGCCCTGCATCGAAGTCCGGCCTGTGTACTGCAGTTGCCTTGCGCCAAAGTCCTTGCTGTGTTTCGCAGTCGTATAGTGACGATTTCCATGCTGTGTGCATCGGTCGCCCTTCACTGAGGTTCAGGCTGTGTGCCACTATCCCCCTGCACCAAGTTCCGGGCTGTGTGCCATGGTCGCCTTCAGTCGAGGTCCGTGCTGTGTGCCAGGGTTGTCCTGCATCGAGGTCCGGGATGTGTGCTGCTGTCTCCCATCACTGAGTTTCAGGCTGTGTGCTGCGTTCACCCTTCACTGAAGTTCAGGCTGTTTTCAGCGGTTGCCCTGCTTGATTTCCTTGATGTGTGCTGCGGTCGCCCTGTGCCTTGGTCTGGCCTTTGTTCCGCTTTCGCCCTGTGCCGAAATCTGGGCTGTGTTCTGCAGTCAGCTAGAAACGAGTTACTGGCTGTGTGCCGCGGTCGCCCTTCACTGTGTTTCAGATAGTGTGCCACGGTCGCCCTTTGCCAAGGTCCGGGCTGTGTGCCAGGGTCGCCCTGTGCCGAGGGCCATGCTGTGTGCCTCGGTCGCTCTCCACTGAGTTTCGGGCTATGTGCTGCAGTCACCCTGCGCCGAGGTCCGGGCTCTTGCCCCGGTCGGCCTGAGCCGAAATCTGGCCTGTGTTCCACGGTCACCCTGCCTTGAGGTCGGGCCTGTGTGTCACGGCCGCACTGAGCCAAGGTCTGACCTCTGTGCTGCTGTCGCCCTGCGCTGTGGTCCGGCCTGTGTGCCACCTTAACCCTGTGCCGAGGTCCGGGCTGTGTTCTGCGGTTGGCTAGGAACGAGTTCCGGACTGTGTGACATGGTCGCCCTTCACTGAGTTTCAGGCTGTGTGCCTCGGTTGCCTTTCGCCGAGGTCCGGGCTGTGTGTGTGGAAGCTATGTGACTAGGTCCGGCCTGTTTTCCGGGGTCGCCCTGCGTCGAGGTCCTGGCTGTGTTTCGCAGTTGACTAGAGACAAGTTCCAGGCTCTGTGCCGCTGTCACCCTGCACAGATTTCTGGGCTGTGTGCTCCGGACGCCAATCACTGAGGTTCTGGCTATGTGCCATGGTAGCCCTGCGCCAAGGTCCGGGCGGTGTTCCTCGGTCAGCTGGCGACGAGTGCCGGGCTGTGTGCCACAGTCGCCCTTCACTCAAGTTCGGGTTGTGTGCGGCGCAGAGTTCCAGCCTGTGTTCCGCGGTCACCCAGTGTGGAGGTCCGAGCTGTGTTCCGTGGTTGGCTAATGACGAGTTCCAAGCTCTGTGCCACGTTGGCCCTGCACAGATTTTTGGGCTGTGTGCTGCTGTCGCCCTTCACTGAGGTTCGGGCTGTGTGCCACGGTCGCCCTGTGCCGAGGTCCGGTCTGTGTGCCATGGTAGCCTTGAACCGAGTTCTGGGCTGTGTGCAGTGCTAGCCTTGCGCCGAGGTCCGGGCTGTGTGCTGCAGTTGCNGGGCTGTGTGCCACGGTCGCCCTGTGCCGAGGTCCGGTCTGTGTGCCATGGTAGCCTTGAACCGAGTTCTGGGCTGTGTGCAGTGCTAGCCTTGCGCCGAGGTCCGGGCTGTGTGCTGCAGTTGCCCTGCGCCAAAGTCCGGTCTGTGTGCCATGGTCGCCATGTCTGGAGGTCGGTGCTGTGTGCAAGGGTCGCCCTGCGCCGAGGTCTGTGCTGTGTGCCTCAGTCGCTCTTCCCTGTGGTTTGGGCTGTGTGGCGTGGTCGCCCTGCACCGAGTACAGGCTGTTTTCGGCCCTCGTTTTGCGACGAGTTCCGGGCTCTGTGCCTTGTTCCCTCTGTGCCGAGGTCCGGGCTGTGTGTCACAGTCACCCTGTTCCGAGGTCTGGGCTGTGTGCAGAGGCAGCCTTCTGCAAAGGTCCGAGCTGTGTGCCGCGGACACCCTGTTCCGAGGTCCGGGCTGTGTGCCGAGGTCGCCATCTCCCCAGGTCCGAGCTGTGTGCTGTGGTTGCCCTGTGCCGAGGCCGGGCCTGTGTTCTGCCCTTGGCTTGTGACCTGTTCCCAGCTCTGTGCCTTGGTTCCTCTTTGCGAAGGTCTGGGCTGTGTGCNGCCATCTCCCCAGGTCCGAGCTGTGTGCTGTGGTTGCCCTGTGCCGAGGCCGGGCCTGTGTTCTGCCCTTGGCTTGTGACCTGTTCCCAGCTCTGTGCCTTGGTTCCTCTTTGCGAAGGTCTGGGCTGTGTGCCATGATAGCCTTCTCAAGAAGTCCGGGCTGTCTGTCACGGTCCCCTTCACTGAGGTACGTTCTGTATTCTGTGGTCGCCCTGAGCCAATGTCCGGCTTGTGTTCCGCAGTCGCCCTAGGCTGAGGTCCAGCCTGTGTGCCACAGTGGCCCTGTGCCGAAGTCCGGCCTGTGTTCCGTAGTCGCCCTGCACCTAGGTACGGCTCTGTGCCATGGTAACCCAGTGCCGAGGTCTGGCCTGAGGGCCACGGTCATCCTGCTCCGTGGTCCAGGCTCTGTTCTGCGGTCTGCTAGCAACGAGTTCCGGGCTGTGTGACGTGGTCGCCCTTCACTGAGCTTCAGGCTGTGTGCCTCGGTCGCACTTCGCCGAGGTCCAGGCTGTGTGCCGTAGTCACCCTGCAACGAGGTCCGGTCTGTTTTCCATGGTCGCCCTCCACTGAGGTCCTTGCTGTATTTCGCAGTCGACTAGCGACGAGTTCCAGGCTCTGTGCCACTGTCGTCCTGCACAGATTTTGGGCTGTGTGCTGTGGTCGCCCTTCACTGAGGTTCGGTCTGTGTGCTGAGTTAGCCCTGCGCTGATGTCGAAGTTGTGCGCCGCGGTCGCCCTGCGCCACTGTCNGCTCTGTGCCACTGTCGTCCTGCACAGATTTTGGGCTGTGTGCTGTGGTCGCCCTTCACTGAGGTTCGGTCTGTGTGCTGAGTTAGCCCTGCGCTGATGTCGAAGTTGTGCGCCGCGGTCGCCCTGCGCCACTGTCAGGGCCATGATCCTCGGTCAGCTGGTGACGAGTTCCAGGCTGTGTGCCACTGGCGCCCTTCACTGATGTTTGGGCTGTGTGCCGTGGTCGCCCAGCGCCGAAGTCTGGGATGTGTGCCTTGGTTGCCCGGCACAGAGGTCCGGCCTGTGTGCCACGGTCGCCAGTGCCGAGGTCCGGGCTGTGTTCCGCAGTTGGCTAGCGACGAGTTCCAAGCTCTCTGCCACGGTGGCCCTGCATAGATTTTTAGGCTGTGTGTCGCGGTGGCCCTTCACTGAGGTTGGGGCTGTGTGCCACGGTTGCCCTATGCCGAGGTCCATACTGTGTGCCGCAGTCAACCTGTGCCGAGGTCTGGCCTGTGTGCCATGGTAGCCATGTGCTGAGGTCTGGAATGTGTTCTGCCATGGGCTGGAGGCGAGTTCTGTCCTGTTTGCCATGGTCGCCCTACGCCGATGTCCGGGCTGTGTTCCGCGGTCNAAAGATGGGCTCAATAAAGGACAGAAAGGGTATGGACCTAACAGAAGCAGAAGATATTAAGAAGAGGTGACAAGACACAGAACTGTACAAAAAAAGATCTTCACGACCCAGATAATCACGATAGTATGATCACTCACCTAGAGCCAGACATCCTGAAATGTGAAGTCAAGTGGGCCTTAGGGAGCATCACTACTAACAAAGCTAGTGGAGGTGTGGAATTCCAGTTGAGTTATTTCAAAACCTAAAAGATGATGCTGTGAAACTGCTGCACTCAATATGTCAGCNCCTAGAGCCAGACATCCTGAAATGTGAAGTCAAGTGGGCCTTAGGGAGCATCACTACTAACAAAGCTAGTGGAGGTGTGGAATTCCAGTTGAGTTATTTCAAAACCTAAAAGATGATGCTGTGAAACTGCTGCACTCAATATGTCAGCAAATTTGGAAATCTCAGCAGTGGCTACAGGACTGGAAAAAGTCAGTTTTCATTCCAATCCCAAAGAAAGGTAATTCCAAAGAAAGCTCAAACTACCACACAACTGCACTCATCTCACATATTAGTAAAGTAATGCTCAAAATTCTCCAAGCCAGACTTCAACAGTACGTGAACCGTGAAATTCCGATGTTCAAGCTTGTTTTAGAAAAGGCAGAGGAACCAGGGATCAAATTGCCAACATTGGTTGGATTATTGAAAAAACAAGAGGGTTCCAGAAAAACATCTATTTCTGCTTTATTGACTATGCCAAAACATTTGACTGTGTGGATCACAACAAACTGTGGAAAATTCTTCAAGAGATGGGAATACCAGACCACCTGACCTGCCTCTTGAGAAATCTGTATGCAGGTCAGGAAGCAACAGCTAGACTTGGACATGGAACAATAGACTGGTTCCAGATAAAGAAAGGAATATGTCAAGGCTATATATTGTCACCATGATTATTTAACTTTTATGCAGAGTACATCATGAGAAACGCTGGGCTGCATGAAGCACATGCTGGAATCAAGACTGGTGGGAGAAATATCGATAACCTCAGATATGCAGATGACACCACCCTTATGGCAAAAAGTGAAGAGGAACTAAAAAGCCTCTTGATGAAAGTGAAAAAGAGTGAAAAAGTGGGCTTAAAGCTCACCATTAAGAAAACTAAGATCATGGCATTCAGTCCCATCATTTCATGGCAAATAGATGGGGAAACAATGGAAACAGTGAGTGAATTTATTTTGGGGGGCTCCAAAATCACTGTAGATGGTGACTGTTGACATGAAATTAAAAGACACTTGCTCCTTGGAAGAAGTTATGACCAATCTAGACAGCATATTAGAAAGCAGAGACATTACTTTGCCAACAAAGGATGTCTAGTCAAGGCTATGGTTTTTCCTGTGGTCATGCATGGATGTGAGAGTTGGACTATAAAGAAAGCTGAGGGCCAAAGAATTTGATGCTTTTGAACTGTGGTATTGGAGAAGACTCTTGAGAGTCCCTTGGACTGCAAGGAGATCCAACCAGTCCATTCTGAAGATCAGCCCTGGGATTTCTTCAGAAGGAATGATGCTAAAGCTGAAACTCCAGTACTTTGGCCAACTCATGTGAAGAGCTGACTCATTGGAAAAGACTGTGATGCTGGGAGGGATTTGGGGCAGGAGGAGAAGGAGACGACAGAGGATGAGATGGATGGATGGCATCGCTGACTCGATGGACGTGAGTCTGAGTGAACTCCGGGAGTTGGTGATGGACAGGGAGGCCTGGCGTGCTGCGATTCATGGGGTCGCAGAGCCAGACACGANTTTTTTTTCCTCAAATACTGCATTTTCTGGATTTTATTCTTAATCAGGAAACTTATAGGAATCTTATAACATACATTTTTTTAATATAACTTTTAAATTGCTAGAACATAAATAATCCACTAAATTTAGGAAACTTACAATTTTATTTCAAATGCATTTAGCCACTATTTATACAAGATGTATTGGAGAGAATGAAAAAGATTATAACTTTAGTTATATAGGAAATATGATTTTTTTTTACTTTAGTATATTTTAAGGAAATAAAAATTTAAAAATAACACTTTAGATGCTTACCAGTTTACAAAATAGGACAACTGCCATTTTACTGAAATATATTTAATTTTGAACATTCTAGAAATAATGCCAAGTTTCTTGTTACTCTGTATTCTGGTATGCCAGTTCTGAGTGTTTCCCAACTCATAGGGAAAAAAAGAAAGAAAGAAAAAAAAGCACAAACAAAAATCTTCCATTTAATAAGCTCTTATAGCTAGTGGAAGGCTATGTCATTTAAATTTTTCTATATTTGAAATATATTAACTTTTATATAAATTTCTATATCTAAAAATAACTTTAATTAATTACCTTGATTTCTAGACTGTTTTAGGACAAATCAAGTGGCATNTCTTCCATTTAATAAGCTCTTATAGCTAGTGGAAGGCTATGTCATTTAAATTTTTCTATATTTGAAATATATTAACTTTTATATAAATTTCTATATCTAAAAATAACTTTAATTAATTACCTTGATTTCTAGACTGTTTTAGGACAAATCAAGTGGCATCTAAATTTTTTAACACTGAGAATTTTCTTAAAACATTAATTTTATTTAAAAAGATATATAATAATGCTATTCTAGAATTCAAAGCATAAAGTTAATTCAAACAAAGAAAATTATGTTTTGAAGAAATTGTTTTCTTCTTTTATTCAGGTTTAATACAATTAGAATTTGAATTTAGAATTAGAATTCTAAAATCATTAAAAGTGCTGATGGAATGTAAACTTGTATTGCCATTTTATTTCCAACTCCTAAGCTCNTTATGTTTTGAAGAAATTGTTTTCTTCTTTTATTCAGGTTTAATACAATTAGAATTTGAATTTAGAATTAGAATTCTAAAATCATTAAAAGTGCTGATGGAATGTAAACTTGTATTGCCATTTTATTTCCAACTCCTAAGCTCAACTGGAAAAGTGTCATTCAGCCAGTTTGTAAAAATCATGTGCTCTATGAGGTTTCTTAAAATCAGTTTCATTTGTTAAAAAAGAAATACTTGATTTAATTATATATACAGTTTGCCTTCAAATTAAATGATGTAGAAAGATATCTTTTAAAATATAATTTTCTGGAAGCTAAAGGCAGAATTTTCCAGCAGTTATTAGCATGTACAAAATTATTTAAGATTTTTATTGAAAATTCTTTAAAAATAAACTTTAAAAAATAGGAGAAAATATTTCCAGATAATAGAATTCATATTAGCATTAACAGTAAAAGATCATGAGTTAACTGAAATGAAAAAATCTTTATTAGCAGCAAATAATTATTTAGTTGACTTTGTGTAGGTGTATATTGCATTATATTGTACCTAACTATTGTTTGGCAAAAGTTGGACTACTAATTTTATAAATTTTCTGTAAGTTAAATTTCTCAGCAAGTTCACCAGTCACTTTAAATGGCCTTTATTTCCCTTGCAAAAAATAAAATGGAATTAAACCAAGAGAAAATTATCCCTTACTTTGGTAAAATCCAATTAACCAAATCAAAATATAAACATAATTTCATGATATGATTGATTTTTTTTTTTGATAAGTCCTTGTTTGTTGTTGTTTAGTCTCTAAGTTGGGTCTTTTGTGACCCGATGGACTGTAACTCACCAAGCTCCTCTGTCCATGGAATTTCCCAGGTTAGGATTTTGGAGTTGGTTGCCATTTCCTTCTCCAAAGGACCTTCCAAACCCATGGATCAAACCAACATCTCATGCATTGGCAGGGAGATAGTTTAATATTGAGGCACTAGAGAAGAACAATCTTGATTAAAGATTAATTAAATACACATATTATTTTGGGAGAATATTCATGTTTCCCTAATGCTGAATCTTCTAATTTATAAAATCCTCACCTGGTTGTTTTTGTGATACCCTCATGCTGAGATTTGACCTAGTCAAATTACAAATGAAGCAAATACCTCCTATCTAAACAAATTATTTTCTCTTTATTATTTTCCCTCCCTTATAAAGCACACAGTAAATCTTTGCTTAATGTAATTTACTCTGTAATTAGTGACAGATATGCCAGTATCATCATTATCACTGAGAATATAAATAAGAATACTTGAAAAACCAGAACAAAATCCATCTATATCCACAGGAGGTAGTCAATAGAAAGACAAATGACTCTCCTGGTTTTGTTTTTTCCACACATAGCATACTTAATTTGACTATGCTTCATTTAAATTTCATTATTTTATAATTATCCCCTATGAAATAAAATAAGAAGCACACTCTGAGCATATTATTGTGGACATATAAAATGTAATTAATGTCAAAAGAATATAATTGAGTCCATGGAGCAGGGAAGATACATTTTATCTTCCACTTTAAAATTTAAACATTTTACAAAAAAAAAGAAAAGAAAAAGAAATTTAGAATGTCTGTCTGAATTGAAATGGTTGAATAAAGAATGAGGAAAGAACACTGATGCTATATCCAATAGCAGAAATAACATTCCATGATACTAGGAGGCTTCACAAAAGAGTTAAAGAGATTGAAGGATAGCAGAATATTGAGAAACCCATACATAAAAATAAAAGAGACACACTGAAAACTCTCAGTGAAAACAAGAAGTAAGAAACAGATAAAGCATCATAAAAAGGACAGGCAAGCCCAGAGAAGGAAACCAACAATCTATCGTGAATGGATAAATGAGAAAAATAGAAACTGAAACGTTAATTAACACCGGCTAGTCTGGTGGTTTTTTCGTTCTTTTGGCTTTGTTTTTCATTTATTCTTCACTAATTTCAAACTTCTAGGAAATTTTAGTTTTCAAAACCAAGTGTTCTCCTTGCTAATCAATTATTTTTTACTCTAGGTGATATTACAATTGAACCAACACTAGATTTCCTGCGGTAGAATGCTGAGCTCAAGGTGAATGAAGAAACAACAGTAGGGAAGAAGCACCAGGCAAGATGCTGACTTCTTTATTTTTCTCCCTCTAAATAAAAATAATGTCTCTATTACATGCACATATATAAGGGAAGAAATAGTGATATCAGTTCAGTTCAGTTGCTCAGTCATGTCCAAGTCTTTACGACCTCATGAACCGCAGCAACCAGGCCACCCTGTCCATCACCAACTCCCGGAATCCACCGAAACCCATGATTGAGTCGATGGTGCCATCCAACCATTTCATCTTCTGTCATCCCCTTTTCCTCCTGCTTTTAATCTTTCCCAACATCAAGGTCTTTTCAAATGAGTCAGTTCTTCGCACGAGGTGGCCAAAGTATAGGAGTTTCAGCTTTAGCATCAGTCCTAACAATGAACACCCAGGACTGATCTCCTTTAGAATGGACTGATTGGATCTCCCTGCAGTCCAAGGGACTCTCAAGAGTCTTCTCCAACACCACAGTTCAAAAGCATCGATTCTTTGGTGCTCAGGTTTCTTATGGTCCAAATCTCACATCCATACGTGACCACTGAAAAACCATAACCTTGACTAGACAGCACTTTGTTGGAAAAGTGATGTCTCAGCTTTTCAATATGCTGTCTAGATTGGTCATAGCTTTCCTTCCAAGGAGTAAGCATCTTTTAATTTCATGGCTGCAATCACCATCTGCAGTGATTTGGGAGCCCAGAAAAATAAAGTCAGCCACTGTTTCCACTGTTTCCCCATCTATTTGCCATGAAGTGACAGGACTGGAAGCCATGATCTTAGTTTTCTGAATGTTGAGCTTTAAGCCAACTTTTTCACTCTCCTCTTTCACTTTCATCAAGAGCCTTTTTAGTTCCTCTTCACTTTCTGCCATAAGGGTGGTGTCATCTGCATATCTGAGGTTACTGATATTTCTCCTGGCAGTCAGATTCTAGCTTATGCTTCTTCCATCCCAGTGTTTCTCATGATGTACTCTGTGTATAAGTTAAATAAGCAGGGTGACAATATACAGCCTTGATGTACTCCTTTTCCTATTTGGAACCAGTCTGTTGTTCCATGTCAGCTTCCTGACCTGCATACAGGTTTCTCAAGAGGCAGGTCAGGTGGCCTGGTATTCCCGTCTCTTTCAGAATTTGTGATCCACATAGCCAAAGGCTTTGGCATAGTCAATTAAGCAGAAATTGATTTTTTTTTTCTGGAATTCTCTTGCTTTCTCGATGATCCAACCGATGTCGGCAATTTGATCTCTGGTTCCTCTGCCTTTTCTAAAACCAGCTTGAACATCAGGAAGTCNATTCTAATATCTAGTCATCCATTTTGATATACCTTTTTGTCAAATATTTAAAAATGAAAATTTAGTATACATTTTTATTTTTGAATCAGCTTTTTAAACAGAAATATTTTATGTTGTACAGACATTATCTAAGCATTTGGAGTTTTAAATAATAATTTTGGTATTTGGTTGGTGAGTGGAAGGTAGAAGTGCTCATTTAAACATGCAAATAAACTGGATAAAACTTTATACTTTTGATCAAGACCTGGTCATAAAAAACTTTTTGTTTCTTTATATTATTATACTTTATCTTCTGAACAAAGATAAAACTACTGTAACCACAGAAGTTAAACTCTTCTTATCTTGTATATATAAATACATACACATATATGCCAAGTCTTTTTATCCATTTTTCTGTTGATGTACATCTAGGTTCCTTCCATGTCTTGCTTATTATAAATAGTGTTGCTATGAACTTTGGAGTTCATGCATCTTTTTGAATTAGAGTTGTCTGAAGCTGAACTATTTCAATTTGTAAAAGTTGATGCTTTAAAGTGGTGCACTCAATATACTAACAAATTTGGAAAACTCAGTAGTGGCCACAGGACCAGAAAATGTCAGTTTTCATTCTAATCCCAAAGAAGGGCAATGACAAAAAAAATGTTCAGACTACCACACACTTGCCCTTCATTTCACATGCTGGCAAGGGAATGCTCAAAATCCTTCAAGCTGGCTTCAACAGTACATGAACCAAAAACTTCCAGGTGTACAAGCTGGATTTAGAAATGGCAAAGGAACCAGAGATCAAATTGCCAACATCTGTTGGATCATAGAAAAAGTAAGAGAATTCCAGGAAAGTATATACTTCTACTTCATTGACTACACTAAAGCCTTTGATTGTGTGGCTTTTTCCACAACAAACTGGAAAATTCTTAAAGATGTGGGAATATCAGACAACCTTACTTGCTTCCTGAGAAACTTATATGTAGGTTAAGAAGCAGCAGTTAGAAATGGACATGGAACAACGAACTGGTTCAAAATTGGGAAAAGAGTATGTCAAGGCTTTATATTGCCACTCTGCTTATTTAACTTATATGCAGAGTACATCATGCAAAATGTCAGGCTGGATGAATCAAAAGCTGGAATCAAGACTGCCGGAAAAAATATCAATAACCTCAGATATGCAGATGACACCACCTTAATGGCATAAAATGAAGAGGAACTAAAGAGCCTCTCATTGACAGTAAAAGTGGAGAGTGAAAAAGTTGGCTTAAAACTTACCGTTCCAAAAAACAAAGATCATGGCTTCCAGTCACAGCACTTCATGGCAAATATATGGGGAAACAATGGAGACAGTGATAGACTATTTTCTTGGGCTCCAAAATCACTGCAGTTAGTGACTGCAGCTATGGAATTTAAAAAGATGCTTGTTCCTTAGAAGAAAAAACTATTACAAATTTAACATATTGAAAAGCAGAGACATCACTTTGCCAACAAAGGTCTGTCTAATCAAAGCTATGGTTTTTCCAATATCCGTACTGATGTGAGAGTTGGACCATAAAAAAGGCTGAGTGCAGAAGAATTGATACTTTTGAGTTGTGGTGTTGGAGAAGGCTCTTGAGAGTCCCTTGGCCTGCAAGGAGATCAAACCATTCAATCCTAAAGGAAATCAAACTAAATCTTCGTTGAAAGGATTGATGCTGAAGCTAAAGAGCTAATACTTTGCCCATCTCATGCAGAGAACTGACTCATTGGAAAAGACTTTGATGCTGGGAAAGACTGAGGGAAAGAAGGAAAGGTGGCAAAAGAAGATGAGAAGGTTGGATGGCATCACCAACTCAATGGACATGAGTCTGAGCAAACTCTGGAAGAGAGTAAAGGACAGGGAATCCTGGCATGCTGTAGTCCATGGGGTCAAAAAGAGTTGGACATGACTGAGCCACTGAACAACAACAACCAGATATATTCTCAAAAATGGGATTTCAGTGGGGAAAATATTTGAAAATTATGTAATTGACAAGAGATTAATTTCCAAAAATGCAAAAAGAGCATACAGATCAATATGAAAGAAAAAAACAATAAAAAAATGAGCAGAAGATCTAAATAGACCTTTCTCCAAAGATGACATACAGCTGAGCAATTGTTGTTCAGTCACTAAATTTTGTCCAACTTTTGTTTGACTTCACGAAGTATAGCATGGGCAATACGCACATGAAAAAAAAAATGCTCAACATAGCTAATTATTAGAGAAATGCAAATGAAAGGTACACTGAGGTATCACCTCACTCCAGTCAGAATGGCCATCACCAAAAAAGTCTGAAAATAACAAATGCTAGAGAGCTTGTATAGAAAAAAGAATCCTCTTACACTGTTGGTGGGAATATACTTAGGTAAAGTCACTATGGAGAACAATACGGATGTTCCTTAAAAATCTAAGGGGCTTCCCTGGTGGCTCAGAGGTTAAAGCGACTGCCTGCAATGCAGGAAACCTGGGTTCGATCCCTGAGTCGGGAAGATCCCCTGGAGAAGTAAATGGCAACCCACTCCAGTATTCTTGCCTGGAGAATCCCATGGATGGAGGAGCCTGGTGGGCTACAGTACACGNCCTCCAAAATGCCACCTAGTGGTTTCAGTTGATCAGTCATGGGGAAAAATGGAATAGGATTCCTGTCTCTGGAATCTAGTGATTCCACATAGATTAAGGCCTCGAATCTGAAAGGCCAAACCTCAAAGCTATCAGGAGAAAATGCAGGCATACATCTTTCTTGCCTTGAGGTATGGAAAATTTTCTCAAACAATATATAAAAAGGGAATTTCCTAGCGGTCCAGTGGTTATGACATGAAGCTTCCACTGCCACGGGCCCGGATTCACTGGGCAGAGAACTAAGATCCTACAAGGTGGGTGGTGTGGGGGCGGGGCTGGGGAATAGAGAGAGAGAGAGAAAGAGAGAGCGCGCGAGCACGTGTGCACACACAGTAACAAAGGGAAGAGTGATACATTTGGCTACCTTAGAATTAAGAGCTCATTTGCTATGGGGCTACACTACTGAACGACCATCTTCTACAAATTTGTGTACCCTTTTACCCAATAAGTCCACACTTAAACAAGTTTCCTACAACAGTGGTTCTCAAACTTCAAGCATCAGAGTACCTGAAGGACCAGTTAAAACACAGATTACTGTGTCCATCCTAGAGTTTTTGATTCAATGGGTCTTGGATAAAGTTCAAGAATTTGCATTTCTAACCATTTTTCATGCCATAACTACCCTATATGACAAGTACACAAAAACTCATTGCGCCTCTGTAATAGCAAAAAACTAGAAACCTACACATCCATAATCAGAAAAATAGATTTTTGTATAGTATAAGCACACAATAGAATACTATACAAAAGTGAAAATGATTTGTTGTCAAATAATGCAAGATGGATCAAGCTATGTGCATTCACAGGAATAGAAGGCTGATTTTTTCTTAATAAATCCATTTTAAGTAGATTATAGACAATATGATTTTATTTTTAAAAATAAAACTCAAGAACAAATAAATTATTACTTGGACATAGATAAAAACCATTTTTATTTTAAATGCAAGGGAATGAAAAACACAAAATTTGAGATAGTCATTACCTCAGGGTTAGAGAGGAGGAATAAAGATTATATTCATAAGTGTTCATTATATTATTATGCTTTATAAGTTATATAGATATCATATTATTTTGATGTATACATAAAATGTAATACAGAAAATAAAATATAAAAATTAAAATAATACCACATAGCACAAAATCTTAAACATGTTTTTAAAAAAAACACATGTATTTATAGATGCAAAGAAAAAACTCTGGGAGAAAAAATATCAGAATGTTAACAGTGGTTATTTCTGGATTGTGGAGTTTGGATATATTTTTTCTTTTTGTATAATTGTATGTTTTCTACATAAATATGCAATGCTTTATAATTAGACAAGTTTGTTTCTTTTTATCTTCAACACATATGGGATTCAACTTGCTGTACTCAGTTAATCCCCAAACCCTCTGTTCATTTCTGCACCTCCTCAGTACAAACCTTTAAAAGGATCCATTTCTATTCTCTACAATATATGTCTCAGACGACTTTTCATGTGTTCATCAATGATAACAGTAACAGTGAAAGCTGACATTTAAGCACCTACTATGTGTTCTTGGGTTCTAAATATTCAGTGGATAAATCTGGTTAATCTTTACAAAAACTGAAGAGTGAGGTACAATATTTTTCTCACTATACAAATATAGAAAAAGAGGTACAACGTCTAATTAAAGTAGCCCAGCTAAATTGTTTTATCCAAGGCCACACAGCTAAGCAGGTGGTTTCCATGAATATCAGCAAAGAGGAAAGCAACAGTTTGCATTTCATATATAAGTCCTGGTTTAGGGCCCACATTCTCAGAAACAGCTTGGTGAGATTATTCCACATACCAACAAAAAGTGAGGAGAGGGCTCATGGAAAACTTATTAGATTTCCTGATCTAATAAATTAAAAAAACAATTGTAATTACTACTGATGACAGAACTTCCTGGCAAAAATCAATATCTGCCTCAACAAGCAGTGTTTGGCTATTCTCAGTCTAATCAAGACAAGCAGAAACCTAGATGACGTCAGCAGTGGTCAAAGCGCCCTCAGCTTCCTCAGGCCCTGGGGACCCTGCAGTGTGGTTCACCCTCCAATGGGAAGAGCCTAAAAATTCATGAGCTAGAAAAAGTTTCGATCACTACTTAACTGACAAACTGAAAATTATTTCAGTGCGTATATATTTGGAGGCAACGTCCATGTGCACATGTATTTCATCTTTCATGCTGAGATGATCAATCATCTTACTTGCCAAATACAATGGAAAGTAGATGTTATTGGGTTTTTCTGGCTACATCATGCTGAGATAACTGAGGCCGTATCAGTCCACAGATGGTGCTTTTTCACCCAAAGTGGCCTGAGTCATCAATTGCCCAGCAGCTTATGTAATTTTATTCTCATAAAATACCCAAATATATCATTTATTATACCCAAACCTTGCACCAAGGCTCTTGGGAGCTTCATGTTTTTATCTTTTCTTCTCTGTTTCTACCTTCCTTCCTCATACCTCAGTGACAACTTGGAGTCATTTAAAGCCCCAATTTCCTTCCTTTAAAAAAAAAAAGTCTATTTAGTTTCAACTTTAAGAACATAAGCATGTTTTTAGAAAACCCAAAATCTCAAATCTATGATGGGAAAACATGGGAGACAGGCTGAGCATCCTGACTTTGGGTCTGACCAGGACAAGAGGATGAGCTTCCCTGGTGGCTTGGCAGTAAAGCATCTGCCTGCGATGCAGGAGACGGGGTTTTGATCCCTGGGTGGGGAAGATTCCCCTGAAGGAGGGCATAGCAATCCACTCCAGTATTCTTGCCTGGAGAATTCCATGACTACAGGAGCCTGGAGAGCTACAGTCTATAGGGTCACAAAGAGTCAGACACAACTTAAGTGATTTAGCAGGCAGGCAGGCCAAAAGTGGCAGTGGAGGCCAGTGGCTTGGGTCAGCTGGCAGGAAGGGCAGGGAGACACCCCAGCCCAGCACCTGAGCACAGAGGATAGTCTAGGGAGGGAAAACAACACCCAATGAGCTCAATCTATTCCCAGGGGTCCTTAAAAGTAGAAAGAGGACCCTGGAAGAGGGAACCAGAGAGATGGACTTTGCC